>MU226793.1:4195912-4215769 GCA_018584345.1 Thuja plicata
GGCTGATAACTGATTCCCCCCCCCCCCTCTCAGTTATCCTTTCGGACTATTCTAACATAGCTATGCTTACTTTTCTATTTCCCAGATTAACTACTAAATAAGTTGCTAGAAAAATTAGCCCATTTGTGATGAAGACCTCTGTAGAAAATGTTTATGCCTAACAGGTCATGAGAACTATAACTATAATAAAAATTGGAAAACATCCTTTACATCTATTTATCTAGGGGGAGGCTATATTTGAACTATGTCAGATTGAGACTCACCCGTGATCTATCATGTATGTTTGCATATAAGGGGAAAAAATCTATGATTTGAAAGAATGAAATTTAGATAGCACATATATTTTGAATTTTTTTGCAACATCCTTTGAAACTTTCAATCTCTGATTTTAAGAAACATGTTGTCCATCTCAAATATAAAATCCCTTTGTTGTAATTATTTCGAATGTAGAATCACCCAAGATGGTTGGGTTTGCATTAAATTTTTTTGATGAATATGTGTGATGTAAAAAATTCCATACAAGCTTGTTTACTCTAAATTTTAATTTCTTTTAAATGTGGCCCCAACCATATTGGGTAGTTTTGCATTGCGATTAATAAATAATGAATATAAACATGGTTTTTATCTTGAATGTGAGCTATAAAATGGACACAGAAATGATATGATCAATTTCCATGATGGAACATGATATATAAGATAAAAATTGAATGGGAAAGAGATATATTTTAAATATTAAGGGGCTGCACTATTGAAAATTAACCATGAATTCGACCATCAATGCGAGCTTGTTCAGAGTTTGTGATGCCAAAAGGATGAAATAAATAAAACTTTGATATAAAATGTAGATTATGTTGAACAACAAAAGGTTTTGAAGTTAAAATGGAAATCACATGGATAGAGATAATGACATAGAACTTTATTTTTATGAGATTTAATCATTTATAAATATGTAATTTTCTTCTCATAGAACTATTATAATACATTTAATGTATGTAGTGTCAAACCTAGTTGGTTTTAGGAGGTGCAAATCAATTAAAAGATAATTTTTTTTAGCTTATCTCTAAGAAATTGATTCGTTATTTTCTTTCACATGGTTTTTCTTAGATGGTTTGATAAACATAGACACCTCATCTAACAAGTCTAAGGCATATAAAAAAGGCCAACTTGAAGCACTATTAAGTTGCTACTTAGTTTTGTTGGTGAAAGTAGGTTTCACATTTAATTGGATTGATAAAGTTCATTGTTGTAATATTTAATATTCTTAAAAATTTAACATCAAAGGTCATCCTAGTAATAAATTCAATGCCACAACTTATACATCACAAATTTTGTCTTGAAGATGGAAGAATGGTCTAGGCTACATTCATTAGAAATCTGCACATAGAGATAAAATAATAATACCATTCAAATCTGAAAATACTACAAAAAATTTATAAATACCTATTTGAAGCATACATGACATAACAAATATTGACAAAAAATGGGACATTTCTAAA
The DNA here is from genome assembly GCA_018584345.1 of Thuja plicata. Lineage (NCBI taxonomy): Eukaryota > Viridiplantae > Streptophyta > Pinopsida > Cupressales > Cupressaceae > Thuja > Thuja plicata. The sequence goes on from MU226793.1 coordinate 4,197,409, forward strand.
ATATTATTGCAACATTTAAATTTTTTGAAGTAGAACTCACTTGATGATCTTAATGCACCCATTGTACAACTAAAATTTGAATTAGGTTTTCCACTTTCACTTTACAAGACTTTTGTATCAAAAATTAAATTAAACTTAAGGATTTTGTATTGAAATTTTGGTGAGTTGAGGAAACTTACTAATCTACATTAGTATTGATTTAATTTAATTTTTTACTAACTTAATAAGCTTATCATATACTAAGGATTCTATTATTTATTATTAATTTATTCATTTTAGATTATTATTTTTACTAGCCTTTGGATTTTATATATTTTTACTTCATATTTTTATTTTATTTATTTTATTTTTAATTTAGATTACAAACACATCTTGAACTTATTGTTTATGGAGTCTAATTATCTTCCTAATTTAGATGTTTTATTTCAATTGTATTTGTGTACATGGTTCATTTAAAGCTACCACTTCTCCATTGATTTATTTGTCTACACAAACAATGTCATTTGTTAAATGGCCCCTTAATTGACCGCATGTACTACACAAATGCTTACACAAATAGACCAACTTTTCTGTAACTGATCTTCTAAACCTCTTTGACATACCCATTGCACACCAATGTGTAATTGCTAGTTAGTTTAAATGTCATTCAATTATGGTAGGATAATCATGTTAGTTTAATGTAGATATAATGTGTGAAATTGCTATGAGTGTGATATTCAAGAAAAAATGTTTATATACTTTAAACACTTAAAAATAATTATTTTTTGTGTCAAAATGTAAAGAAATGTATTTGTGGTGAGAATAATCATATTACTATTTAGTTATATGGTATTGCTTTATGTTAATTTTTATTCTTTTGTGTTCTACAGATTATAATCTAAGCTAAAATTATGTAAAAATATTGGTGTATATTTTAGATGTTAAATTAAAGAAAATTGTATCAAGGGAAGATGGGTTAGTAGGTATAGTCCATTTTTATAATTAATAGAGCTTTATTAGTGTTATTTTATTATATTTTTATTGTTCAAATAATTTAAATTATGTATTTTTCTTATATATTTGAACATGATACATAAAAATTGGTAAAAATTCAACAGGAGAGCATGTCCCATGAAAATCAATACTAATAGAAAGATAGTATACTACATCTATAACTTACCTTTCTAAAAACTAGTACTGGACACTAGGACTCATAAGGGAAGAGTTTCATCACATAGTTCTCCCCTTGGGTTACCTAGGTTTGCCTACTCAGGGCCCTGACCCCCAAGGAGGAAATCATGTGGAACCATATCATCCTCTTATGGTGACGAGGATGCTCGATCATGCTCGATGCTGCAAGCATATTCTCCCACTCCCACCCTCCATCTGAACTAGCGTACAAGGCTTGGGCAGTGCATAATTTATCTTGATTATGTTTAACCCCAGTTTATATATTAGGTTCACATTTGGTTAAGACTCGATAATAAGTTACTGAGGTCTAGCCACTTGTGGGCCCCAACCCGTATTGCAAGTGAGTCTTACATAGTGTCCCTACATGTCCATTCTAAGTATAGATATACACCTTGAATCATAAGACAAAATAATTTATTTCAATGACATGAAGATCCATGACCAATCATGTTTACACCTGATTCAGTATGTAGAGATCGCAATAACAACTTTAATACTAACTTCTCATAATAATATCTAATAAAAGAAATCTCCCCACTTCACCATTTTTTGCATCTTCCTTGCTTTCCACCTCTGCCCTACTTTTAGTGGTTTCATGGTTGACTACAATTATTGGACTACGAGAAACTCTTTTTTCACTGATTTCTAGGTGTGGGTTGTTTTGTTGGTTTGTGTTAAAATAGGTGGTGACCGGAATAGGATCGAACCAGACAAAGTTGAGGAAGAGTTTTCCTTTGACCCCATGGTCATGTACTTCTATAAAGAGGGAGGGATTCTTCTCTTCATGAAAAACTTGACGGGCCATATTGAAATGATATCATAGTAGTTTGTGAAGACTTGGAATGAAAGGAAGGTCACCATTAATGGGATCACTTTTGAGATTAATGAGGAAGTCATCAGCCAAGCTATAGGGATGCCTATGACGGGCCGAAAATGAAAAAAAAAATGCTAAAACTTAGGAAAAAAATGAATTTGTTCAGTTTTTTAGTAATGAAGAGAATCCAGTGTCTAAGAATGGGGGTTACAACACTTCATACTTTCCTGAATTCTGGCCAAAAATATGCAAATAGATCATCAAATAATTCACGCTAGAGGGTTGGTATGGTACTTTCTATAACTACCATCTTCCCTTCTTAAACTATCTTAGGCACAAACTTCTGATTTCTTTATCATTTTACCTGTTACATTCTATGGAGTCTAATGTTGCTTATGTGAATGAGGCTATCTCATTGGGAAAAAAACCATTTACCTTCACTAGGGGTTAATTCTTAGATTATACAACTTCCATCGAGCCCTCTGCCCTCCTCCCACTATTGAATTTACCCAAAATGCCCTATAGCCTCTGTCGCCTTTGTTATCCCTCAATCATGGCTTCCTCATGCCCTCGAGTTCTATGGGATGCTCTACCCCTACTGCTAACCATAATTCTTCTGAAACCCACCCTACTCGTAGCTCTCGAGCTAGCTCTAAACATTATCTATCCCCTGAATATTCTTCTCATCAACCCCCCAAAAAGAGAAAAAAATATATCTACATTAACCTTGAATGCCCTCAAGCTACCAACCCACAACCTAGCACTACTCAATGCTCCTCCCGTGTGGCTAACGAGAAAGGTAAAAGAGACATGAAATAGTTATTTGAAGATGCTAAGAGGCTAAGAATTGCTCTGATCAAGAGGAGGGTAAATATAGCATTCAAACTACCTTGGCTGACAAGGGTAAGGAGGACAATGCCCCCACTAGTGAGACAACCAATATGGATGAGATTACTAAAATTGTTATGGGTGGCAACTTAGTGGGAAGAATCAAATACCAGATTTCTCATCTGGAGAATAGAGTGGCTAAACATAATGGGGACTTGAATAACACCAACAAGATATTTGATGATGTCAGCAAGTTTGCCCTTAAGATTATGCATGCTTCTTCTACAACCCTATGTCTATTAAATGAGAAGGTCTCTGATAGGAAGGAGTTTGTGGAAGCCAATCATGAGCTCTTCAAGCTTATGAATGAAGAGTGGGCTGACTTGTTTCTTTCCAAGTGCTTATGGGATGACAAATGACTCTGTTGCTGGACCAGGGTGGTGTTTTGAAATATGGTGATGCTGAAAACAAGCCCTATGGTTGAGCTAGTTTTTTCTATTATTTCAGTTTTAAGTTTAAAACTTTAACTATGGTTATTATCAATATGTGGCATGGTTTACGTTTTATGCTAGTTAAGCTTGATACTCTTTGCCCGTGGATTTTTTAAATTCGTGCTGGACCAGCTTTTTCATTTTGGTTTTTGATAGAGGTAGATGGTTTTATATTCTCTTCTGCTGCTTCTAGGATGAATTAATCTGTTCCTAATTCTTCTCTAGTTAGTTGTAGATAGCATGTAGATAACATTTTCTCAACCCATGAGAGTATCAATTCTACATTAATTTTTGAACGCATTCATGTGAATCCTTAAAATAAATCACTCTCTTCCTTTTTCATATTACAAAGCTTTGTTTTTTTCATATTATCTGATTTTCTACAAGAACAGTAACATGTACTACATTATTTTTTTATTATTAAGTTATGACAATGAATTAATCAATTCTTAATACATACACTATCACCAGATTACAATCATCATCTATACAAAAGGCCTCATTTTTATATGACTAAATCAAAGGCCATAATCACATGTTTACTTTACACAGCTGATATAATGAAGCAGTAAATGAGAAGAGCTATTTTTTGTTACCAAACTGAATTGAGCACAAACCTTTCCAGTTAAGATAACTATAAGTATATATATGCAAATAATTACTAACTGAAATTTGGGTGCAAGTATCTAAGTTTGTTTATCTAGAGTAGTTTAAAGACTTCCACACAAGCCAACAACAGGTAAAGTTGAAATAACAATTCACTGACTTAATTATCCATATCCATTCCACACTTTTTACCAGAATAAATTCCTAATCGAATGCACAAGCATTTCTCTATGCTTAAGCTTAGTATGGGGCACATCTTTTACAATGCATATTATTATTAAATTTTCAATAGAATACATTCACAAACATGAGAAATCTGAACAATGACTCTTAAGCCATAGGCTGGGACAATTGAATGCCCAAAATACAAGCATTATTGGGTGAGCCAAAGAGACTGCGTAAACAGAGCATCATCAAATAACGATTAAGGTCATATTTCCAATTAAAACTCAAGATACTACAAGTTGGCCTCCAACTCCAAAAATCACTCTGACAATGATAGCCTATGATGCTTTAGTTTGGGTTCTCACTCTGGTACTGGGAAAAACCATCATTCTACAAAATGTGATAATAAGATGTGAAAGTCGAAAAGAATTAAGAAATTCAAACATCAATAACAAATACATAATTACACATAAACATAGAGATTTATCATGGTTCAAAAAATATGCCTACATCCACACTTGCAGATAAATATTCTTATTAAGTTGTTCAAATACAATCCATTACAATAGCAGTCATGTATATCTATAATAAAGGAGACTCTTCATAAGATGAAGAAGTCGAATGGACAATCAAGGAAAAGACAAAAGGCAACTGTTGGGCTTCACACCTCAACAATCTCCCACTTGAACACCAACACTGTTGTAACCAAAGATTCCCCTTCTTCCTTCATTCATTATATCTAAAGAATGTCGAGAGAAGCTCAAGAAGCAGTTAGCTAACTAACATGTCATCTACATAAAGTAAAAGTATTACGAATCCACCATTAGGAAAATGTTTGAAATACACACAGATCATCTTCTGAGTGAACAAACTTATGCTCAAGCATAAAATGATCAAATTTCAAATACCATTGTCTTGGGGCTTGCTTGAGCCCATATAGATTTCGCTTTAATCTACAATAAAGATGTTCTTGGCCCTTTTTGACAAAACCTTCAAGCCAAAACATATATAATTATTCATCAACATTTCCATGTAAGAATGTTGTCTTTAAATCCAATTGTTCAAGCTCAAGATCCCAAGCTGCAACTAAGCCCAAAACTGTCCGGATGGTAGTCATCTTTACCACTGGAGAAAAAATTTCATCAAAGTTGATACCTTGTTGTTGTGCATATCCTTTGACAACTGATCTGGCACGAAATCGTTGTCAACCTTTGTCTTCTTCCTTCAACTTTTTAAACCCACTTGTTTCATAATCCTCTTCTATTGGGTGGTAGAAATACCAAATTGCATGTTTGGTTTTTGATAAAGAATCCATCTCTTCTTGCATTGTAGCCTGCCATTTATCAGAATTCTCATCCGTCATTGCCGCTTTAAAGGTTGCTAGTTCTATTTCATCATAAATTAAGGCTATAGGCTCTGCTTCTTCTTGAAACAAGAGATCATAATCAAAGAATTTTGATGGAATTCTCCTCTGTCTGATGGATCTTCTTAGTTCAGGAATTGAATTAAATTTCTGATTGTTCTGATTTGTAACAATTTCTTGTTCACAATTTCTTACAATTACTTCTAAAATAGAGCAATCTGTATTGCTTCCTTCTAGATGATTATGTAATGTTTGAATATTTTTGAGATCCTATGTCTGTAGTGGCACAGACTGATAACTATTTCCATGTTCTATAAATCCTTGCACACCCTTTTTTTGTGTTGTTACGGGCTGAGAACTCTTTCCATGCGTTGAACTTTTATGGAAACTGTCTGTTTGGAAAGGTACAGGCTGAGAATATTGTTTGACACGTCCCAAGGAAAATTCGACAGCTTCCATCTCCCTATGCCAATGCGTAGCATGTTGTTCTTCACTAGCTGTGACTGGCAGCTCCTTCAACTTGTGCAGTCTATTGAGAGTCTCCAATGAATCCACCATGGAAAGCTGCTCCTCCAAGTCGGGTTGTGGACTGCGTAGAAAGATTGTGTCTTTTGTTTGGTATTTACATAGGGGAGAAGAATGACCTGTGTTTTTCCAAGGCATAGCGTTTGATTGATTCAGACCAGAGGATGTCTGCGCATCCCTTCCATCCAAACTAGAGGATGACTGTGTATTTTCTCTGTTTAAACTAGACATTGTCTGCTCCCCATTCAGACTATGGGATGTTCTCGGTTCAGCCTACGTATACAGACGATTATGCTCATTAAATAGAGCATGTTCATCATCACTATTGTGTTCACTTTCATAATTGTTCTCAGCCATAAATGGCAGAAAAACATAGGCATGTGGAAAACAAAGCACAAAGGGTGCTGAAATGGACTGATACATTTGTCCTCCACCAAGATTACTTTGCGAAGACATCAGTCGAGAAGTGGAATTGTTTTCAAAAATTGAAAGTGGGACATGATCATCCGCTGGTTTTTCATTTTGATTTTGAAGAACTGGAAATATCTTCTCATTGAAGACTACGTCTCTGCTTCAAATTATTTTCTTAGTCACCGGATCCCATATGCAAAAACCATATCGATCTTCTCCATAGCCCACGAAGATACCTTTCTGAGGTTTTGAATCCAGCTTTGTCCTCTTTTCTTTTGGGACATGAACATAGGCTTCACATCCAAATACCCAGATGTGAGAATATGAGATCCTCTTTTCCATCCATTCCTCTTCCGAAATACTGAAATCCAATCGAGACAAAGGGATTTGATTGATCAAATAGACTATTGTATTGCAAGCTTCCGCCCAAAATTCCTTGCCCAAACTGACATTAGAGAGCATGCATCTAGCCTTTTCCAAAAAAATTCTATTCAACCTCTCACCTACTCCGTTTTCTTGAGGTCTAAATGGAAAATTTTTAATTTTGCGAATACCATTATCTACACAAAAAGAGTCAAATTACGAGGAGCAAAACTCTCCTCCATTACCTATTTTTAGACATTTAATCTTATGTCCAATCTGATTTTCAACGGAAGCTTTAAAAATCTTAAACTTAATAAATACTTCAGATTTCTTATGCAGCATAAATATCCATACTTTCCTTGTGTAATCATCAAGAAAAGTAACAAAATAATTAGCTCCTCCAATAGAGCTTACCTCAGTTGGTCCAAAAGCATTAGAATATACAAGTGTTAATGGTGTATTCTTCTTCGTCCAGATTTTAGAAAGCTTACCCAATTTTGCTTGTCATAAAGACAATGATTGCAGAATGGTAAATCAATGGATTTTAGACCCGGAGTTTTTCCCGCTTGTGCATAATGTCAAGGCCCTTCATGCTCATGTGATTGAACCTTTTATGCCAAAGCCCTGAACTGTTGTCCTCAACTGTCATGGAAGCTCCTACTTCACCAATAATTTCTACTATGTAGAGACTACCAACTTTATCCCCTTTTGCAATAATCATGGAACCTATTATCACTGTATTCTGGAATTTTTCATATTTCAAAAATGGTCTTTTCCCATGTTGTTGTGTTAAAGTCATGGCTTTTCATGAGTTGAAAAATTAATAAAATATGTATAGTCTTTTGAGCAATTACCCTTTATATTTGGTCATACAGTCGTGTTGTCTTTGTTAAAAAGTCATTTTACTGCATGAGTGAGCAAGTAAATTGGTTGTCATGTGGTTGTGCAATCACGACAGTCTTGCAAAGTGTTACTTTGACTGTGCGAGTGAGTGATGTGGTTATAAGAAATATTTTGAAGTTGTTTATCGCTCACTCGCCATGTAATTTTACTTTAAGCCTTTGGATTCGCGAGTGAGTGAGCAAGAAAAGAATTGTGTCATCGCTTACTTGCTAAGGTAAGTTAACCTAACATTTTTTGCATGAGTGAGTGAGAAAAGGAAATTTTTATGTTGTCGCTCACTTGCCAAGGTAATTCATCCAACATCTTTTATTGCGTGAGTGACCGAGTCAGGTTTGGGTTAGATAGATGGTGTCAATGCAGAAATCAAGTTACTATGAATCACTCTGGTAACACTTTGTTTCACTATTTATGGAATAATAGGGTTAAGTCAGTCCCTATATGCAATCCTTGGAACATGAACATGGCCAAATTAATTGTGCATGATGTGTTTTTTAATGTGGACTTTATTAAAGAATTGGATAAGAGTTACTATCCCATGGCTATACTAATTAGGAAGAGAAACAAGGAAGCCCTAGTAGCTATAGATAGGAGAACTATTGCAGAAGTCTTCAAGATTTCTGGTGCAATATGTACTGAGATTGATCTGGACAAAGTAAAGTTTGATTATGAGAATTGAGAGAACTTGATAATGAGACATGAAATGCCAAGATATATGCCTAGGTTGGACCGGAATTTGGTTGTAGTTCCAGATAACATAAAGCCACCATTTGACTTGTCATTTTTCCACAATTACAAAAAATGCACGGTGTATGGATTGAGTAAAGTTTTGGGATTTGATGGAGATTCAACTTCTCCTACTGACCTATTAATGATGGCCATGGACATTTAGCATCCAGATGTTAATACTGATTATGACTATGTGGGTTATATAGTTGAAGCCATAAACACTACATTGGTGGAGATACAACAAGGTGTTCTTGTGCCCACTTTCAAACACTACTCACACTTGATCTTTCTGATTCTATACTACAACAAGGCATACATGGACAAAGAGTTAGAATTGTATGACTTAGAGTATTGGATTGAGATGCCAATTCAAAGGTAGACCTAGGTATGCCCGATATTTCTTCATCACACTCTTCTTTTGTCTATTTTCAAAATTGGATTGTTACTCCAATTTTAGACATGTTGGGAGTTAAAACGGAAAGACTGTCTTTCAATGTTAGAAGGTTATTAAGACCTTGGAATTTTATTCGGGATTGGCAAGTCAGCCATAGTTGGGGTGATTTTTCTATTTTGATCAATTCACTATTATTAGGGTTTATGGTTGCTCATATCCACCCCATGTTCTCCCCAAATTTGTCCCACTCATAATTTATTTCCTAGAATTCATTTGGAAAATCACATGGGTAGATAAAGAATTTTTAGAAGGGCATATGAAGGGTACTTTTGTCCCTAGGTTATGGGTGGGATTTTATTTTTCTGTAGGCAAAAAGGCCTTTGAGAAAATTAATGGTTTTTTGAAGCAATATAGAATGTTAACTACAGTATTACGGTTCTGTGACCCAAAGAGGTTCATTAAGATAGCTTTGAAAGATATGACTCCCTGGGCCAATGTGAGGGATCATGAAGGCCTAGATGATGAATATATTGTGAGAAATAAGATGGACAGAACTGAGGTCTAGGAGAGGAGAAGAAAATGGAAATACCTTATGAGAGTAGAATTTGAATGGAAAGAATCACATAGTACATTTTCTGGATTCTTTCCTGATACTCCATATCTCTAAAGAATTGAAAAAATGCTAAAAATCTTATGAAAGTCTGATGGCAAAAGTGCCAAAACTCAGTGAAGAGGATGTACAACCCCAAGGATCCCTAGGCACAATGACCTTGCATAACAAAGAGAAGTCAAAACAATGGGAATAAGATGAAGAGGTTGGGGAAGAGGCCACTTCTGCTAGAGAACCACCTAGTTAAAAGTAGAAAATAGAGGACAAGGTTATTGAAGTAAGGAAAAGCTTGGCTAAAGATGTGGTAACAGAGCATGGAAAATATTTTAGAAAACTTGAAACCTAATTGCAGACTATGCCACAAGAGGAAGGGCAAGGATAAAATTAAAGATTCTGAGTACAAGGATGGATGAAAGAATGATGATGGCAAACACATTCATGAAGGATGATGAATTTGTCAAATCAGATAAATTAAAAATATTTTTAATAAAGATGAAACAGAGGGAGTTGAGACAAAATATGATAACATGGGTAGGAGGAGAAGAGAAAAATGAGGAGATTGTGAAGACACTCTAAGAGTATGACCCTGAGAGTGAATTCATCACTATAGAATAGGCTAGGTTCTTGGTGTAGAATAGTGGAATACTATTGATACATGATTGGGACTTATAGTCTACTTTCATTATTGACTAGATCAGAAGGAAAGAGAACACCATATTTAAATTTGAATTTGAAATAAATGATGTGCTGAGAGGATCAAATTTTGATCCCAAGTCTAAGACTTTGGCCATTTGGTCCCTTGCCCCTGCCACACAAAAACCTCTGGCTTTGAACATAAGTGAAGAAAAGAAGGCAGATAGGATGCTATAGATGCTGCAAAATACTAGTGACACAAAAATTGCTCATCTAATGGCCCAAGTTTCATTTATGAACTTGGCTAAAATAGAGGATTTGTCCAAGAGATATGAGAAAAATTTCAGCCATATGATAGCATTGGCAAAAAAACATGAGGAAGTTATGGTGCAGAGAAATGCCTTAGAAGAGAAATTAGAGGAATTAATGAAAGAACTGGAGGAAAAATAGACAAGTGAGATCCCCCAGGTGGTTGTGAAAGATAGAGTAGATGCATCTATAGAGACACAGGGTGATCTAGCACAAGATGAAGGCCATACAAAAGAGCCCTTGAAAGAACAAAATGACAGTAATGTTTCTATAGTTCTTTCCATACTACAACATTGGGTAGTGTTTTAAAACAAAAGACTTCAATAGTGCATGCAATGCATGAGTCACTATAGGATGCTTGCAATACTACTACTGAGGCCATGTTATTTCTTGATCCTATTATCATAACCTGGTCAGGAAGGACTAGAGTGATGCACAAATTGAATACTACAATGCTATATAGTGATGACTTCCCTGATAAGATCTTAGAGACCACTGAAATGATAAAGGATATAAATACTTCTTATGCTTTATTCAATGGGAAGGATGAGCTGATTAGAAATAAATTGTAGTTATTTAGTGACCAGTGCCCAACACTTATCCCTAAGATTTATGATGATGCTAATGTTTTAAAGCCACAACCACAATGGGAGAAATAATTTGATGAAATTTGGAAGGTTGATGATGTGAATAAACATTGGGAAAAAGGATATAGATATGGGTTACTGCAATGATTTTATTGACAACCTATTTAAGGTCGAGGTGGACATGACAAAGTTTGTTGCTAAGGCGAAGATGATATTAGATGGCAGGTGGACAAAATCCTTGCCCAAGTTAGAACAGGAAAAATCCTTCAGTTTTCCCACTGACAATGATTTGAATAGGTGGGAAGATAAGATGAAAGGATGAGAATATATCTTTAGAGAAACAACGACTTCTGTTTGGCTTTGCAGTTTATTTTGCCACCCATGTTTTGTTTATAAAGTAGCTAGTTTGTTGTAATTAATTTGTTGCAAGATTTTGTAATCTTCCCATGTAGTCCAAAGCTTGTTGCATCCTTAGCTATAAAAAGATTTCAAGACTACTGGGAAAAGGATAGCCATTTTCCTTTTGAAGTACAACAATATTGTATAAAATTTGGTTTGGGACCAGTAATTTGAGAAGGGTTTTGAAGTATACTATTGGATGTAATAACTTTATTTTTATATGAATACAAATACAAATCCATCAGCAGTTTCTCAACTTATGATGAGTAGCTATCTTTATTGAAGTATTCTGAGTTTTGTTTAAATTGAGTGATTAAGGATTGTTCAATTTATATGTTTGTCAAGGAGATTGTGAAGTCATCTTAGGGTTTCTTTCAAGGAAAAAATAAATTACCTTAGGATTATTTTAGTAAAACTTAGAGTGTGTAATGAATTTGATGATTATCTTAGCATATGTTGTTGGAAATACAATAATGGGAAAGCAAGATACTGAGAGGGGGGGGGGGGGGGGGGGGNGGTGAATCAGATCTTTAAAATAAACACTTAAAACAAACTGATCCACATTCATACATATATGAATCTAATGTAATATCATATAGCATCCACATAATGAAATAAATAACTTATAACACAAGAACTTGGTAACTCAGAAACCCAAATAGGTAAAAATGGGGTGGGGATGACACCCACAAAATTCTCCACTACTGCAGTAATAAAGTGTGCCTGTTAAGGCTACAAAAGTTGATTACAAAATGCAATCTACCCTATTAAAGGTCTGCCTGGTTAAGAGCTAAAGATCATTACAATCTACCCTGTAAAAGGATTTCAACTTACAATAAAGTAAGCACTCTGTTAGGAGATTTAGAAAGGTCTGCTAGAACCACTTTGTTAAGAGATTTTACTAATACAATGATTAGAATGTCTCAAGTATTGATCCTCTGTTATGCACTCAGAAATTGATGATGGATCTCCTCTTTCCAGTACCTTCTATGATCTCATAATCTGATATAACTTTGCTCTGTTGTTCACTGTATTGTTACTCTGCTTGATCTCTGCTTCTTAACAAAATAACCCTCTGTGCATTTCACTTCAAAATGCAGTCACCACACACTTCGTCTGCTCTCTTCTTGCACACATAAAATAGGGTTTAGAAGAAATCTAATATATCTATTCAAGTATGATAGCAAGATCTAGATCAACAATCAAGATCTAATACCCATACCTTGATGGTATTACAATTAATGTTTACAATAGATCATGCATAGGATAAAAAAATTAAATGCATAACTAACTGCATAGAAGAATATTAAATGCATACATAAGTCATCCCAAAAAGCTTATACAAGTTGGCTAGATCACTTATCCTCAAAGTTTGAATCATTCTAGACATGTATACAAAAACTGTTCTGCTCGACACTTGACTTCTCTATCGCTCGACACTTAACATCTTTGTATCCTACTCGGCTCGGCAATGTAACTAGGAAAACTGAATACTGCTCAGCAATGTTGCTCGGCCTTGCATAGTTTTAGCTCAGCCATAGTGATAGCCAACTAAAACTGCCTAAGTGAATGACTAAGTGTTGGTCACTAATCATCAATAGAACTTAGAGATTAACAATCTCCCCCTTTGATATTAGTGGAAAAAACACACATATCATTACTTCCATTCATTTCATCAAAATGTTTCCTAAGTATACTAAGTACTCCCCCTAGGAATATACTTAGAATTATTCATACAAAAAGTTTACCTGCCTTCATACAAGTGTACCTGTTCTGTACTAATGTATCATATTGTATCCTTTCCAACTTCCTTACCAATTTCCCCCTTGTTTTTGTCACTGATTGCTGGTGGGGTTAAGTTGTACTTATCCAAAAATTGTTTATGAAGCTGCATGGTGGATTCAAATGTAGTATCCTAGCTTTCCTTAGCAATCTTCATAACTTCCAATTTTATTTCTAGCTCGGCAGCTAGACTCACTAAACTTTCTACAGTTGATATATTTGCATTGCTCTATGATAACTCCTTTGCAATTGAAAGTTCCTTCTGTATTACCTCCAAGTGAGGAAACATGCTTGTCTGAATAGCTATCAATTTGGCCCTAATTTGACCCTCTTCAGCCATAAGCTCGGCTATTCTCCGTTGTGCATTGATCAACTCAGTAAGATGTAAAGAACTAGAAGTAGTATCCTTACCCAAAGTAGTGCCAGTTGATCTCAAATCTAACTTTAGCTTCTCAACAAGCTATAGATTATCCTTTGTGAAGAATTCAACATCACATAATTTCCTATACAAAGAATAAACATTGGCTGTAACTTTCTCTAAAGTTTCTACAATAATAGAAAGTTCAACCTATTTTGTTGCAATCTCTTATGAGATTTTATCCAGAACTTTTCTCTCAAATCTTCTCCTAGACCATTGTAGAAGTTTTTCATTGCTGTCTAAGTCATCATCAGTTACCTGCTATACAATGTTGAATAATTGATCAATAATTGGAGCTTGAGGCATTTCATCCTCTAAGTCAAAATCCTTTGCAAATATGTCCTTGATGTCATGCAACACTTGCTTTTGCTTCTGTTCTATTTTCATCTCTTCATGTCTCTTTTTCCTCTTAAGCAATTCTTGAAGAGTCCCTACTTGTTCAAAAGATAATTCATTGGGATCCCATTGTGGAATCACAATAACTTCATCTAATGTTACATCTAGAATTTGAGACTTGTTCTTCAGAACTTTCTTTTTCTTCAACTCTGGTGAGCTTATGCTTGGGTGCATAATACATTTTCTTATGACAGTTTCAATGTCAATTGCCTCTTTTAATTCTATCAATATTGTCTATGGATTGGGCATACCACCAGTTTTAGGACCTATGGGAGTGGATGATGTAGAGTGTGGTAGATCAACCAACACTTGCATTGCCTCTTCTTCCTTAGTTTTATCAATAGTATCTGTTATCACTACTCCACTATCTAAAACTATTTTCACAACCTCTAAAATAGGTGGATTCTATGAAGTTACCTCTTGTGCATTTATTTGTTGTTTCTCTTCACCTTTCTGATCATTGACAACTTCAATTATCTCATCAGATGCTATGGTCTTTCCTTCTTCAGTATCAGTTGCCTTAATAGGCAAATCAGTGTATGTACCACTCGGCATATCTTGTTTGTCGACATTCAAATTGCTTGGATCATCAACTATGAAATCCATCAGACTATCTGCAGTCAGATCAATGGAATTAGTTGAGTCTAATGCATCTTTGGTCTTGTCCTATTCTGTAGAAATTTTACCTTGAGTCAGCTTTGGCTCAGGGGTAGTTTCCACTTCTTTTTCCTTTTTCTCGGATGTTCCCTCACCAGATTTCTTTTCTTTTGGAACTATCAGTCCAAATATTTCCTTCCAAATTCTTGTACTCTACTATACTACACCTTCAATGCCATTTTTTATAATAGCATAACCTCTAAGCTTAGGAATAAACGTATTTTTGTATTCCTCAATGAATTTGGCTCTTTTTTTTGAAGTTAACTCAGGTATAACCTTGGCTAAAGTTCCTTCCCTGATCTGTCTCTCTGTGGTAAGTGAAAATTCCCATTTGCTTGATAGAAAATCATATAGTTCATTAGGCACATGATTTCCTATCTCTATAGGAGTTAACTTGAAAGTACTCATCATATCCAAAAGTGCTTCCTAAACTTTGTGCTTATCCACCTTATTCAATTTCTCATACGTAATGAACTTGAAAGTTGCTAACCCTGCTGAATTTCTCATAGTGTCACATACCTCATCAATACTAGCTAGTTTCTTGAATTGTGCTTTAGGTATGTTGCTGGGTTCATCAATTTCAGTCTTTTCATCATCACTATCTATCCCCAAGTCTAGTTTCCTCCTTGGTCTCTTTGCTAGCTTACTTGGCTCATCCTTAAGAGCAATTTTAGCTTCTTTTCCAGAACTACTTTCTCCAACCTTCTTCTTTTCATGCACTTTTGTTTGTACTTCTACTAGAGAAGTAATAGTAGATACTCTATTCCTTAGATGATTAGCTATAGGAGGTGTAACCTTAGGTTTAGCTTTGCTCGGCTTGGTTACAATGACAATTGATGGTCTTTTACCTTTAGCTTTCTTAGTGATCTCTTTTGATGCACTCACTTCCTCTTCTATAGATATATCATCACCTTCTCCTATCGTCAAGCCTAAAGGTGCATCCTCAGGTTCTTCGTCACTACCTAAACCAACCATTTTCTTTAGGTTTTTCATAATTTTCTTTCTTTTCCTCTCCATAGTTCCCTCATTCAAGCTTCTAGAAATTTTAGCTTTAGCTTCATCAAAATTTCCAAACCTCTCTACTGTAGTATCAATTGCCTCAGCTAGGAGTGCAATGATGGCAGCTGATGCTTCATCAATTTTAATTTCATATGGAAATGGCTCTAAGCATGTTATCCTGGGTGTCACAGCCTGGATATATGTGTTATCTGTATCAACTAGAAAATAGATTTCTTCATAGTGCTTTTCCACTAGTGTTCTAGGAATCCTAGTTCTTAATCTCATTTTCTTCTTGAATTCTACAAAATAGCTCCCCATAATGCTATTGAAATTACTTCCTAGTTTCTCAATACATTCACTAATCTGAACTGTAATGGGTCTATCCTTTTTCCAAACAATATTTACCAATGTAGGAAATGTATCCTGAATGTAGAAAAATATACAGACTAGTAAGGAACCAAAATTACATGATGAGCTTTTAGCCTTTCTGATTGATGCTAGGTTCTCAGCTAATTGTGTTTTCTAGAGCTCAGCAAGATCATATGTAAGATTTTTCTTAACAATTTTCCATGCCTAGTCAATGGCTATACAAGGAACACTATCCAATCTACTCGACTGATAGAACTTATGTGCTATTACTCTTACTCCAAAATCAAGTTCTAGGTCTTTAATTGTAGAGATAGTCATACCTCTGTTGTTCCATATGGCTCCAGTGTTTAGTGTAATTTCCTCTTTGCTGTTATCCCTCATTGTCTATTTCCTATTCACTATAGGATATCCAGTCACTCGATGAACCATGTTTTTAGTAATCTTGACTGGTCCATTATCCAATCACATACACATATCATGAACTCGGCTAAGGATAACCTTAATCCATTCATCTTTGAAACCTTGTGGAAAATCTAGGGCACAAGTTAATCCTTTGTCTGCTAAATGTTTGAATTCTCCCTTCAAAACTCCATCGATACACAATTTTTTGTAGGATTTCCTTAATTCACTATCACCTACTTCACCAATATTAACCATGTAACACAATCAAACATCATGGATCATAAGTACCTTGGGTGGAATGGATGAGAGGGCTCCCGTTAAATCACTCTGAATTGCACTTTCAGGAATAGCTCAAAAGTTGAGAGGTGCACATTAATCACTCCGTACTAACATAATTTGCTCTTGTTCTCCCTCCATACTCTTAGCTGGTGTGGAATAACTTGCAGCCATAATCTTGAAATTAGGGTTTGAAAGATGAAGAAAAGAGTACCTCGGCAAGTAACACTTCACACTATTCACCTTAGGATTATCGATGGCACATTGAAAAAATCTTCGATGCTAACTTCGTTAAGATCAATTCTGCAAATTACTTCAATTGCTCCGTAAATAGTAAAAATTGCAAGGTAAAAATGAAGTATCAACTATTCATCCTTTATAGACTTTGAAGGGTCAAGGTAGGTAAGCAATGAATGTTACTAAACTTGGCCATCATAAAACTTACTCGGACAAAAAAACTTGGCACACACTGAAGAAATCAGCCTTAGTGTCCATGATTAGTGCTTGGCACCTATAGTGCAATTGGCTCATCTCGGCATTTGGCTTAAAAAAAATAAAATGTCCTGGTGCATCTTAACATATGCAAATATGGACTTTGGTACATTTCATGTTAGGAACTGATGTAAGATAAAAAATTTAGATGCATTTCCTTACATACCTCTTTTTCTTAGTTGGAGATGATGTGATCACCTGATCCATTGGATTGGGTGACCTCGGCTTCACTAGCTTCACTGCTGCATGGTTCAGAATTCTTGACCCATGTCTTGTTCATCTGTGCTCTAATTTTCTCAACTGTAGGAGTAGGTACCCTAGTCTTACAATCTTTCTTTGTATGACCAATTTTCAGACAACTGTGACAAACTAGGCTTCCATTCATCCAACTTTTAGACTTTCCTCTGAAATGTGTCCTTATGCAGTTTTGCCACAGTAATGAAAACTAGATACAATAATGGGAAAGAAAGATACTAAGAGAGGGGGGGTGGGGGGGGTGAATCAGATCTTTAAAATTAAACACTTAAAACAAACTGATCCACATTCATACATATATAAATCTAATGTAATATCAGATAGCATCCACACAATGAAATAAATAACTCATAACACAAGAACTTGGTAACCCATAAACCCAAATAGGTAAAATTGGGGTGGGGATGACACCCACAAAATTCTCCACTACTGTAGTAATAAAGTGTGCCTGTTAAGGCTACAAAAGTTGATTACAAAATGCAATCTACCCTGTTAAAGGTTTTCCTGGTTAAGAGCTAAAGATCATTACAATCTACCCTGTGAAAGGATTTCAACTTACAATAAAGTAAGCACTATGTTAGGATATTTAGAAAGGTCTTCTAGAACCACTTTGTTAAGAGATTTTCACCTGATACAATGATTAGAATGTCTCAAGTATTGAACCTTCGTTATGCACTTAGATGCTGATGATGGATCTCCTCTTTCCAATACCTTGTATGATCTCACAATCTGATATAACTTTGCTCTATTTTTCACTGTTTTGTCACTCTGCTTGATCTCTACTTCAAAATGTAGTCACCACACACTTCATCTGCTCTCTTCTTGCACACAAAAACAAGGGTTTAGAAGCAATCTGATGGGGAGGTCACCTTACTCTTTGAAATTCCTAACCTCTCCTAGGAATCTCACCAGGAATCCTATTCAATTCAGGACTCTCTAGGCTCACTTTGAGCCTCTTAGGGCTGCTCTCAGACCCTAACTAGAAGGACTATCTTCTTCCCTCTCTCCTAGGTTTCCT
>MU226793.1:4217433-4230934 GCA_018584345.1 Thuja plicata
ATGATCAAGATCTAATACCCATACCTTGATGGTATTACAATTAATGTTTACAATAGATCATGCATAGGATAAAAAAATTAAATGCATAACTAACTCCGTAGAAGAATATTAAATGCATACATAAGTCTTCCCATAAATCTTATATAAGTCGGATCACTTATCCTTGAAGTTTGAATCATTTCAGACATATATACAAAAACTATTCTTCTTGGCACTTGACTTCTCTGTCACTCGACACTTAACATCTTTGTATCCTACTCGGCTTGGAAATGTAACTCAGCTCGTCAATGTAACTAGGTAAACTAAATATTGCTCGACAATGTTGCTCGGCCTTGCATAGTTTTAGCTCGGCCACAGTGATAGCCAACTAAAATTGCCTAAGTGAATGACTAAGTGTTGGTCACTAATCATCAATAGAGCTTAGAGATTAACATATGTGTGAGGGTTGATATATAAGGTATATCCATTTTATTTTTTTAGATCTATAGGTGTTTTTGAGTTTATGTTTATTGAAAATGGTTATGAATATTTAGAGTGACTCAATGCCCTAGGACAAAACACTGGTTTGTTATTCATTTGGAGTGGATGACTATCATTACTGAAATGATCTTTGTTATTCTATTTTAGTTTTTCAAATAAATGTTACAGAGGTTAGATCTGTAATTCCACCATGCACTTATTGGAATGATGTTTTATTATTCCAAGTAAGAAATGGTAAACTAACTCGAGTTTGTGGAACTCAAAGTGTAGAGGGTATAAAAATCCTATTTCTGTTCTTCTATTTCTTGTTTGATCAGTGTATGGGAAAATAGAATGAGCTTATTACAAGTATTTTGTGTGTGACCAAGAAAAGGAACTAACAAAACCTTTTGTGACTTTCCATGCATCCGTTAGAGAGGAAAGAAAACCTTGAGAGTAGAGCTTACCCACTGAAATTAAATTTATTTTCAATTGAGGAACATGACAAACATCTTTAAGTATCCATTTAACACCTCCTTCTAAACATAACAAAATATCCCCTTTTCCAATAATTTCACAAGCCTTCTTATCCCCTAAATAAACTTTGCCAAATTTACCTTCTTGGTAATTTGTGAAGAGGTCTGTGCATGAGGAGGCATGAAACGATGCACTCAAATCCAATACCCATAAATTTGAAGTAGTATCACTTGTGGACAATATTAAGGCACCATCCAGACAATCATAAGCCATGTTTTCTTCACTATCCAAAAATTTGTATTGAGCCTTTTTGTAATTTCTACAATCTTTCTTTACATGACTAGCTTTACCACAAAATGAACAATCACCATTATGCCCTCTTGACTTTGATCTATGTGAAAATTTTGATCTCCTATGGTGATTATTTCTGCCCCTATTTTGACTTCATCCTCTATTCTCGGTACTTACTACCATCAAGGGTTCTCCGGATGAATATTCATCATTCTTCCTTCTCATGTCAACAGAGAGAAGAGTGGCTGAAACTTCATAAAACACCAACTTTTTAGAGCTTGAAGCCGTAGTTCTTATGGCTATAACTACACCATCCAAGCTACAAGGTAAGGAGCATAAAAAAAATAACAGTTCTGCTTTCATCATCTTGTTTCATGCCAACTAAATTTTCTTGGTTGATTAATATGTTGAAATCGTTTAGGTGGTTTGTCATGGTTCCACCCCCCCCATTTGAGCTTATACAATTTCTTCATAATAAGGACTGTGTTAGTAGCTGAAGCCATTGAATATGTGCTAGCTAATTTATCCCATACCTCCTTGGTGGTTGGCAAATTTTGATGATGTGTAACTGATTGAATGTTTGAAGATGTTAAGTTGATCACCAAAATACAGAAGTATAATGCAAGACATTAAATCAGATAGTGGATTAAATTGTCATTGATGTCAACTTGATATAATCTAATCGGTTATCCAAAGAATAATGAAAGTGTAAAAGACTTTAGAGAGTTAGAGAGATAAATATTATGCCTTTAGTAATTCATAAAAGACAAGCATTCACTATGTGACTTCAAACACTGATGACTAGTGGAACCCGACGGACAGAGATCACCGAAAGTCAAGTCACAGTGATGCCTGAGCAAGAACACTGATGAGCGTTACCGATAGAATCACAAGCATAATTGATGGCCAAAATCATAGTGTAAACCGACGCAGAAGCCCAAGGAGAACTCGACTGTTGACTAAAGCTGTCAAAGAGTTAAAACACCAAAATTAACTTGAGTTCAGAAATGATAAAATATCTAGCTGGCAGAGCTAAATATGGACTTAACTGGTAGTTATCATTGTTTTCATCAAAAAGATAAAGCTAGAGATAAGTAAATGATTTAAAGTGGTTTTGTTGAGCTAGAAAGAAGATCCCTGGGAGATAAACCAAGATTTTGCTTTAAATCATATTGGCTAAGATTGTGGATCATGCCAAGATCAAGAAAATTAAGAACCTAACAAATGGTGATACCATGTCTATAAAGAGACAACTTAATTCATTTCAAATTAAGGGGATTGAATGATAAGAGGATACTAAAGAGAAACTGATGAAGAATGACTTCATACAGTCTTGATCAATCAAGCTGAGGAAAGATCTAAAGTTTTTTGCGGACACCGAGCAATAGAGCATAGCATGACTGGGAAGAACAAAAGTGGAGCAAAGGTATTAAAAAGGATATATTGATCAGATTAGTTTTATATGAGATTACAATATATCTATAAAATTTGCAAGTATAAGTTGTATATGTGAATCGACCATACTCTTTCAGTTTAACCATTGATTCGGAAAGTCTCTTAACTAAACAGGATTTAAAGATCCTTTCTATATTGAGATACATCCAAAGGATGATAAAAAATTTTGATCATGAAGATAGCATGAGATGCTAGATACCATTTGACAAGCCAGAAAAGTTTGGAGAAGGAAGGTAGTATAGAAATGCCTGACATCAAGTGACAAACTAATCTTTTAAAATCCTCTAACAAGGTCACACCTAACAGTGTGTTTGTAACCTTTAACAAGGTTGGCTCTTCACCAAGCTCACTTCAAAAGAGTGAAATTTTTGGGTTACCAGTCCCAAGTGGTTTTTCCCTTAATAGGGTTTCAACGTTAAAAATTGATGTGTCAATGTGTTTATAAGTCATTACTTTAGTGTTTTTCATTACACATAGCTAAACTGGATTGATCGATATACTCTAAGTAATTTACTATTTTTCGGTAAATTAACAGAGTGCTATTTGGTAAACATACAGAATAAGGTTTAACAAAGCATTCTGAGTAGTAGTAATTTGATAAGTATATTTGTTGGCATTCATCTTATAGGACTGAAGATAACTAGAGGCTTAATATCGTGGTACTAATTTTTTGGGTTGATTAATTGGAATATTTTTGAGGCCATTGATTCACCCCCTCTCTTAGTTATTACTAACAATTGGTATCATAGCTTGTGTGCTTAGAAAGGGAGTTTAATATCTCAAGAAAAAGATCACAAGATGAACATACGAGATGTACCCAAGTTGAATAAAGATAACTTTGCATCATGGAAAAGTAGAACAATAATCCACCTATTAGGTATTGGGAATGATGCTACTCAATAACTTGATACTGAATATGTGTTTCCTATAGGACCTCACACTCTTGAGAAATTAATATTAAAGTATGAGCATAATTGCATGATGATAGAACTTTCCTCATCACTCTCTAATGTTGAGTTTGAAGATGTCAAAACCTGCACCTCTACAAATCAAATGTGGGATAAGCTAAAGTTGGTACATGGAGGAGATGCTAATGTAGTAAGAGCCAAGGAAGAAAGCCTAAGAGGGAGGTTTGATGACCTAAGGATGAAGGAAGGAGAAAATATCACTCAGTATAGTTGTAGAATCAAAGAAGTAGTCAATTCTATCCGAGGAGTTGGAGGTGTACTTGAAGAGGAGACATTGGTAAGTAAAATATTAAGAACCTTACTGCGTGTATATGCTATTAGAGTTTCTTCTATTCAAGAAATGAGAGTAGTTGCAAAAAATATAGTTACTCTAGATAGTCTGATTGGTAGACTGATTTCATTTGAGATGAATAACTTTGATAATAGTGTCTTACCATCTATAAAATATGTATTCAAATCTTCTTTTAAAAATAAGTAATTTAAGTCATAGACATGCTATTAGAAATGATAGTGAAAGTGATAATGAGGATCAAGGACATTGTGAGATTGAAGCACTAATGGAAAGAAGAATGCAGAGAGGCAAAAGTAGAATTCACTAACTATTGCAATGAGCATGGAATTAAAAGACAGGTTTCTACACTGAGAACACCATAGCGAAATATAATTGCTGAAAGGAGAAACAAATCAATTGTTGACTGTGCAAGAATATTGATGATTGAGAAAAGAATAACTCAAACTTTATGGAGGGAAGCTGCTAGTACTTCTATCTACACATTAAACAAAGTACAATTGAAGGACACAAAGAAGACACCCTATGAGCTTTGGTATGGTCATACACCCAATGTAAGTTACTTCAGAATCTTTGGTAGTCAATGTTATATTTTGAAGGATGATAGAAATGGTAAACTTGACTCCAAAAGTGAAGAAGGTATCTTTCTAGGGTACTCAACCAAAAGAAAGGCTTATAAATGTCTTAACAAGTCACCTAACAAGATCATTGAAAGTGCAAATGTGAAAATAGATGAATTTGCAAAAAAAGAATGATAAGGAAAGCAGAAAAGAACCATAGGACTACAACATGTTTGTTTATATAGAATCTGACACTCTACCTGAGAAATAGTGTATCACTCCTGAGAAATAGAACATTGCATCCAAGCATTAGGCTGCAATTACCAAAAATTAGGAAAATCCTCAAGATGATGTTTCGAGTGATGGAGATCAGGACAAAGGTCAAGAATATAATCAGAATGATGAACACAGAGCTGAACCAAAACTTGCTAAGTATGTTAGAACACATCATCCACATAATCAAATCATAGGAGACAAGAAGGATGGAATGAGAACAAGCTTGTGATTTTGAGCCTAAATCTGTTAATACTGCACTTGAGAATGAAGAATGGGTCAGTGCTATGAATGAAAAAGTAGAACAGATTGAGAAGAATAGTAAATTGACACTAGTATCGAGGCCAAATGATAATAATGTCATCGGTACCAAATGGATATTCAGAAACAAGCTGGATGAGAATGGAGAAGTCACAAGAAACAAATCAAGGTTAGTATGAAAGGGATATGCACAAAAAGAAGGTATTGATTATGGAGAAACCTTTTCACCCATTGCTAGACTAGAAGGAGTTAGAATCTTACTTTCTTATGGTACATTCAAAGGATTCAAGGTATACCAAATGGATGTCAAATATGTATTCTTAAATAGAATACTGGAAGAAGAAGTATACATTGAACAACCATAAGGGTTTGTTAATCCAGACAAGAGAAATATGGTATGTAGAATATATAAAGTGTTGTATGGATTGAAACAAGTAACTAGAGCCTGGTATGAAAGACTTCACTCCTATCTCATTAGCATAAAATTTGTTAGAACAAGTGAAAATAGCAATCTGTACTTAAAAGAAGATACTAATTGTAATATTCTGATTGCTGAAATTTTTGTTGATGATACCATTTTTGGGGGAAATGAATTGTTATGAAAATCCTTTGCTAATGAAATGAGCAAATAATTTGAAATGTCTATGTTTGGAGAGATCAAATTATTTCTTGGTCTATAGATTCTTCAACAAGATGCTGGCATATATATCACTCAGTCCAAATACATCAAGGAAGTGTTGAATATATTCAAGATGGAAGATTTCAAACCAGTTGGAAAACCTATGGCTACCAGATGTAAGCTAACAAAAGAAGACAAATCAAATGAGGTAAATCAAACCTTGTATAGATCAATTATTGGGAAACTAATGTATGTTGTTCATACTAGACCAGATATAGCACATGCAGTTGGAATAGTTGCAAGATTATCTGCTAATCCCAAAGAATCACATATGAATGTTGTCAAGAGTATTCTAAGATATCTAAAGAACACCGAGGACTATGGATTATGGTATAAAAGAGAAGGAAAATTTGAGCTACAAGTCTATATAGATGTTGATTGGGCTAGAAATAATGATGACTGAAACATCACAACTGGAGGAGCATTCTTCATGGGTGACAGAATTGTCACATGGATTAGCAAGAATAAAGGATGCATCTCTCAGTCTACTGTAGAAGTAGAGTATGTGGCTGTTACTGCAAATTACTCCAATATTGCATGGATCAAACACTTGATGGAAGGTATGAATATGAAGATTCTTGAACCAGTAATTATCTACTATGATAATACCAGTGCAATTAACATTTCTAAAAATCTAGTCATGCATGATAAGACTAAGTATATTACTATCAAGTATCACTATCTGAGAGAACAAGTGTGAGAAAAGGAGGTGATACTGGAATATGTTCAATCAAAGGAACAATTAGCTGATATATTCACCAAGCCATTATCGAAAGATACATTTGAGTACTTGAGACAATGACTAGGGGTCCAACCCTTGTCTATTAGTCAGTAAGTTGACTAGAAGGTTGCATCAGCCTACACATAATCTAAAGATCAGTCTTGTTGATGCAAACACCGAGATGAATAGAAATAGATACATATGTACACAACAAGGTACACATATGCACCGAATACCAAAGACATTGTATTGCTGATGAATAGGGAAATTCAAGGAATAAATTATATAAAGGGATGGAGGATGATATAAAAAGTTTTTGTTTGGCATTGTTGTCAAAGGGAGAGATTATTTCATTATCATAATGGAGAGATTATCTCATTGATCAAAAAAGATTATATCATTATCCATGAAGAGAAGTTCCTGAGAATCAAAAGAAAGAGATAATCAATATTCAAAGGGAGAGAGATTGATTACATATGAAATATCCATCTAAGGGAGAGAAGTAACAAAGGGAGAGAATTCATACAAGAGAGAAATTATTGTCAAAGTAAAAAGAGATTATCAAGAAGAGGAACAGTCAAGGCAGAGCACATATCAAAATAGAGACATTAGATGCTACACCTATCCAGTAAAGGGATTAAAGATTGAAGAAACCATTCTGCAAGAAACAAATCAAAGCTATTTTTGAACTTACTGAAAGCTAGACATTTGTAATAGTTACATTAGGAAAGCTTGATGAAAATGTTATATTTCATATTGTATTAGTAATAGTATAGTATGATCATGTAGTATGTTTCCATCAATGCCAAAGGGAGAGATTGATGATGTGTAACTAATTGAATGTTTGAAGATGTTAAGTTGATCACCGAAATACAGAAGGATAATGCAAGACATTAAATCAGTTAATCGATTATATTGTCATTGATGTCAACTTGATATAATCTAATCGGTTATAATCAAAGTGTCCAAGACTTCAGAGAATCAGAGAGATAAAGATTATGCCTTCAGTAATGTATAAAAGACAAGCATTCACTATGTGACTTCAAACACCGATGACTAGTGGAACTAGAAAGACAGAGATCACTGAAACTTAACTCACAGTGATGCCTGAGAAAGAAAACTGAAAAGAATTACTGATGATTAGAATCACAAGCATAACCGATGACCATAATCCTAGTGTAAACCAACGGAGAAGCCCAAGGAGAACTAGTGTGTTGACCGAAGCTATCAAAGAGTTAAAACACCGAAATTAACTTGAGTTCAGAAATGACAAATTATGTAGCTGGCAGAGCTAAATATGGAATTAATTGGTAGTTATCATTGTTTTCATCAACAAGATAAAGCCAAAGATAAATAAAGGATTTAAATCTATTTTGTCTAGTTGGTAAGAAGATCACTGTGAGCTGAAAAAAGAGTTTTTCTTTAAATCAGATTGGCTAAGATTGTGGATCATGCCAAGATCAAGAAAATAAAGAACCTAACAAACGGTGATACCATGTCTATAACGAGACAACTTAATTCATTTCAAATTAAGGGGATTGAATGATAAGAGGATGCTAAATAGAAACTGATGAAGAACAACTTCATATAGTCTTGATCAATAAGGCTGAGGAAAGAGCTAAAGTTTTCTGCCAATACTGAGCAATAGAGCATACCATCACCAAGTAGAAGAAAAGTGGAGCAAAGGTATTAAAAAGGATATATTGATCAGATTAGTTTTATGAGCTTACAATGGATCTAAAAATTTGCAATTATAATTTGTACATGTGAACAGATCATACTATTTCAGTTTAACCATTGATTCATAAAGTCTCTTAATTGAGTAGGATTTAAAGATCCTTTCTATATTTAGATACATCTCAAGGAGTATCAAAAAGTTTGATCATGAAGATAGCATGAGATTCCTGATACCATTTGACAAGCCAGAAGAATTTGGACAAGGAAGGTAGCATAGAAATGC
Organism: Thuja plicata; assembly: GCA_018584345.1. Lineage (NCBI taxonomy): Eukaryota > Viridiplantae > Streptophyta > Pinopsida > Cupressales > Cupressaceae > Thuja > Thuja plicata. Next base: position 4,225,827 of record MU226793.1, read on the forward strand.
CTGATATCAAGTGAGAAACTAATCTTTTAAAATCCTCTAACAAGGTCACACCTAACAGTGTGTTTGTAACCTTTAACAAGGTTGGCTCTTCACCGAGCTCAATTTAGAAGAGTGAAAATTTTGGGTTACCAGATCCAAGTTGTTTTTCCCTTAACAGGGTTTCCACGTTAAAAATTCATGTGTCAATGTGTTTATGAGTCATTACTTTAGTGTTGTTCATTACACATAGCTAAACTAGATTGATCGGTATACTCTAAGTAATTTACTATTTTTTGGTAAATTAATAGACTGCTATTCGATAAACATACAAAATAAGGTTTAACAAAGCATTTTGAGCAGTAGTAATTTGATAAGTATATTTGAAGGCATTCATCTTATAGGGCTGAAGATAACTAGAGGCTTAATATTGTGGTACTAAGTTTTTGGGTTGATTAATTGGAATATTTTTGGGGCCACTGATTCATCCCCCCCATCTCAATTATTACTAACAAAATTTATGACATTAAACAAGACATTGTCAGAAAATGAAAGAAAGATTGATGCTCTTGTGTTTTCGTCCAAGATTTCCTAGTCTTCATCTTTCACTAAATCTAGCTTCTTTGTTTTTCCTTCTAAACCTAGCGAGAGATATTTTTTGATAAGAAACAAAATTCCATCTGTACCTTCCATAGGCTGAAATTTTTTCCTGTGAATTTCTACACTTTTGATTCCTCCATTTGTTTCAAAGTTTATACCCAATTTCCAAATCGCTGGACAAACCTGCTCTGATACCAATATAGAAAGTCAAAAAGAATTGAGGAATTCAAACAAAAATAGTCTTGAAATGGGAAAGTGAAATGGAGGGAGAGAGAGAATTATAGGTGGAGAAGGAGGTGATTTTTTTAATTCAAGCACGGGCGGGAAACTGTGAGATGGAGGGTTTGCTGTGGGATCTGTGACAGTGAATGAAGGAATTGTTGCAAGAACGTTGTTAAGGGTTGAGGAATATACTAGAGGGTCAACTTTGGTATCGTTTAGTAAGGATGAGAGTCCTTTTAAAAGGTCAGAGGAAGATAAGGATACAAATCGTAAGGAAGATGAAGGGACAACTAATCTTAAGCCTCAAGAAAAACAAAGTGGCTTTCCCCCCTTCTAGGTAAAGGTAAATGGTCAGGACTTTTTGGTATAAAATTTTTTGGGAAATATTCTTTCCCTAAGGTGGCTATCTTATCTAACCCAGTTAAGGGAGATTTTGGTATTTTCATCCCTGACCCGATTGTAGATCATACTATTACAATTATGACTTCAACTCTGGTTGGAAAGTTCACGGGACCAAGACCAAATATAGATCTAGTAAGATCTTTGCAGATAAGAAATGGAGGCTTAAAGACTAGGTAGACATAGTCGCCATGCCAAAAGGGTTCTTCTCATTTGAGTTATCCAATGGGGAAGATCTATCCAAATTCTTGTGTGGTGGTCCTTAGATGATGGGAAAATCATCTTTGTCATTGTAGAAATGGATGAAAAATCTAAAATATAATGAAAATTTCTTTACTCCTCCATTGTGGATTTGACTTCCTATTTTTCCCTTGGAGTACTGGCATGAGGATATTTTTTTGTTGTTGGTGGTGCTTTTTGCGAACTCCTTTCAATAGATATGATGATTGCTGCCAGAACTAGAAAAGTGTATGCTAGGATTTGTGTGAACATTCAGCAAGCTGCTCACCTCCCACAAGTCATCACTTTGAACTCAAAGATGGGAAAATGGATACAAGAAGTTTAATATGGTGGAGAAAGCTGGTGAAAAGAAGGAGGACATAGATAAAGAGAAAGAAAAACTAGTAACAGAAGAAAGTGCTAATGAGCTGAAAAGTCCTAAAATGAATAAAATTGAATAAAATGTTGGATCTCAAAAAGGAGAAGAAATATTAATGGAATCAAGGGTGAATAATTCCTTTAAGGGGAAGGAACATGTTGAATCTCCTCAGGTAACAGAGGAAATCCAAGAAAATAATAGAAATAGTGGTTAGAATAACAATGTCTCTTGCAATGGGAATAGAAGGGAAACACCCTTTACCCCAAAAGATAAAAGGTCATGGTAAAATAAAGAAAATAAGGAAGATACAATTCCAGATGAGAAGGAAAATACTTGGATTGAGGTGGGGAACAAAATAAAAGAAATAACTCAAAAAGAAATACTTTTGGTCTCCTCATAATGATCAGAATAAAAATTCAGGAAAGAAAACTGGTAGTACTTTGATGGGGAGCTCCTTCCCCAGGATGGTTAAAAAGAATGGAGCCCAAAAGCAAGGAGCAGTCCAGATAAGAGGCCAGTAGAAAGAGGATACCAGCACTCCAAAAAATGACAGAGGTAGAAAAAATATAGAGCTCAGAGGGATTAAGAAGTTAAACAGAATATAGCAGATTATAAATAGCTCACCATCGATCACATATTCTTTCCAATCCTCAAATGAAGATAATTTCATGGAATATCTAGGGTCTTAATGGCCCTCACAAGTAAGATGTAGTTAGGAATCTAGTTAGGGACTCTAAGAAAGATATTTTAATGATTCAATAAAATAAAATGATGAAAGAAAAGGCTGAGAAGATTAATATGATAAAAAATGAGGGTAGCTTCGGAAGTAGCTCTGAAGGGGCCTTAGGAGGATTCGCTATTTTTTGGAACCAATTTAGCTTTAAATACCAACTTATGAGAGAGAAAAAAAATTAGTTGTTAAAGTCTGTAGTCTTAAGGATATTTTTTCTTGGATCCTTATAAATTTCTATGTCCCTAATACAAATACAAGGAGACAAAAGTTGTGGAAGAAATTACATGATTTTAGGGAATTATGCACTGAGAACCACTGTATGACTATGGGGACTTTAGCACCCCATTGAATGAGAAAGAAAAGTTAGGAGGGATTGCTTCTCAAGTGGAGACTAGGGTTGATCTAATAGATTTTATAAGTAATGAAAGTTTACTGGATGGTATAAATTACACCTGGTCTAACTGAAGAGTTGGTGTTGATCTTATCCAAGTTATTCTTGATAGGGTGCTCATTTCTCCAGACTGGTACATGAAAGTCTCCTAATATTTTTCCTCTCTTTCTAGAATAGGATTGGATCACTTTTTGATATCTTTTTATGCTAATCCTTTTAATGGTAAAATAAATTCTCCATTCAAATTTGAAAAGATGTGGTTAGCACACCCAGACTTGGAGAATCAAATTAGGGAATGGTGGAACATTAAAGTTGATGGAATCGCTATGGTCAAAGTGGCTAAGAAAATGACAAATGTTAAATCTAAAGTGAGACAATGGAATAAGGAAGTTATGGGGATATATTCAAATCCAACAGTAAAATTCAAATTGAATTGAAAGCTACCTAGGAACAAATTCAAAGAATTGGTCTGACTGAAGCCCTGAAAGCCCAGGAGAACCTTATTCTTGTGGACTATCACAATATTATTGATAAGGAGGAGACTTTTTGGAGGCAGAGATCTATATCTTTATGAATGAAATCGGGAGACAAAAACAAAATATTTTTTCATCGCACATTTCTAAAACATAAGGCAATTAATCTAATTCATTCTTTACATGCCACAAGAGGGATGATCACAAAAGAGGAGGAGATAAGAGAAGAAATGTAGGGTTATTTCACTACTTTGTTATCAAAGGATAAAAATCTCAGTCTGGAGGATTAGAGTAATCTGTTGGATTCTATCCCTAGAAAAGTGGAAAATAATGTCATCGACTACCTTAAAGAAATTCCTACTAATCAGAAAATAAAAATTGCAGTTTTCTATTTTGAGGGAGAAAAATCTTCAAGGCCGAATGGTTTCCAGATGTTCTTCTTTCAGAATTTCTGGAGTATAATGGGTAAAGATGTTTGTTCTACAGTTAAGGAGTTTTTTTGGCACAAAGACCATTTTAAAGGAACTTAACTCCACCTTCTTAGCTCTCATTCCTAAAAAATTTGGAGCTAATGCTGTTGACGGATTCAGGCCTATTAGTCTGTGTAATTCTTTGTACAAGATTATATCAAAGGTGCTAACCTATAGAATCCAAAAAATACTACCTGATTTGATTTCCCCTCAACATAATGGCTTTGTGCTGGGGAGACAGATCCTTGATTCTATTATAGTTTTCTATGAAAATAATGATTCTCTACAAGACTCCAAAAAACATGGCTTCTTGATAAAGTTGGACCTGTCGAAAGCCTATGATAGAGTTGACTGGTATTTTCTTTTTAAGATTCTTCAGGATTTTGGTTTTGATAAGGGAGTGGTTAGATTGATAATGTGGCTAGTTACAATGGTCTCCTATTCAGTCATTGTTAATTGTGGCTCCTTCAAATTATTTCATCCTTCCAGAGGTCTGAGGCAAGGAGATCCTATTTCCCCCATTCTTTTCGCTATCATGTGTATAGTCAAAAAATGGAAACACTTCCATTGTAGACATGTTTAGCCTTTTGAGTAAGTGGTTTGGGCTCATGAAAAGAACCTTGAATGGGTTCCTGATCTTGACATGGCTTCTCCCCTGTTTTGTCCCTCTTTCCACTCCTGTTTAGCCTGATTTTTGCATTCTGAACTGCAGACTGGTGATTATGGGCTTCAGGGTCAGGGTCAACCTTTTAGGTCTATGTTGACCTCAACCCTGACCTAGGTCAGGGTTGACCTCGACCCTAACCTAGGTCAAGGTTGACCCAGGGTTCAGATCCTGAGGTCTCAGTTTTTGGAGGTTGGCCTTTGCAAAAAGTTTTTCCCGCTTCCGAGTCGGCAATTTCAGGTTTCGAAGCGTTGATTACTAAATTATATTTAATATAGGTCCTCTCCTAGGGGTAAAGGTTTTAATGGGAATTTAATCCTCCTATGTATGCCTCCTTAGAAGATTGTGCCATAATTTCATATAAAACGGAAGTTTTCTCTCTCATTTTCTCTAAGTCTTCTAAGTGATACTAAGTTCTCTATTGAAGCCTATGCATCCTTGAGAAATTGAGAAAAATCATCAAGCAAGCAATCAAGAAATATTTCAAGCAAGCATTCATCCATTCAAGTATCCATTTTCATGAAGGAGATCCATTGGAGGCCATTGAAGGATTGAAGCTACATAGTGCCCTTTTGGTGATCT
>MU226793.1:4242440-4308028 GCA_018584345.1 Thuja plicata
TTGAATTTAAACTATAGGAAATTGAATTTAATTAATTAATTAATGGTAATTAATCAATTAAGGTTAATTAATTAAATAAAATTGATTATTTAATTAATTTTGAGAATTTGATTAGATGATTTGGGGATTGAATTTAGAGAAAAATAGATGATTAATTAATGATTAAAAAAACATTAATTAATAGATGAAAAATTAGTATTTTTAATGTCAAGTCGCAAGCCTGTCCATTTTTGGGTGTCTATATTTTCCTCTCTTTGATGCAATGTGACTTGTCACAGTGTGTCAAAGATTCTTTTATTTTGATCTTGCCCTAGCGATAGTAGGTGTATTTATGCCCCCTCAACAAATTTGAGCAAAAAGTCGCGATATGAGCGTTAACTTGTTGAAACTGCAATTTATGAATCTGGGTAGCTGACTGATTTGAAAAATGCTTTATATTGCCTCTGATATTGGCTGTTGAAGTTTTCGGGGACCGGGAAGAAAAATATGACTTCTTAGAGAAATTAGGGTTTTTGAAAGTCCCTATAAGTAGCCAAGAGAGCCATTCATTTGTCACATTGCCTTCTTGGAGCTCTTGAATTCTTGGTGAGTTGGTTCTTAGTTTTCTCTACTTTTTGCTCTTGTTTTTGTGCAATGGCGGGACTTCCTGGAGTCACACACATATTTGACTAAGTTTGGACATATCAGAGGCTAGTTGGCGTAGGATTTTCGGTGATTTTTTATCTCTTTGTGTTTCATTACTGCATTTATTTCTCTCTTTTAAAAATTATTGTTTTCTGATTTTTTGCATAAGGTGCCGCAATCGTCTGCAGTTTTGCCGCAATTGCCGGCTTAGTACCGCAATTGATAAGAGTTCCACACTTTCCTTGTTTGCATGCCGCAATTGTTTTTTATTTTTCACAATTGACTATTGGTTTTTGCAATCGCATAACAGTACCACATATGTAGGTTTTATTGCCGCAATTGCTTGTTTGTAATTGTTTTCTTGATTTCCTTGTCTCATATCTGCTTATTCTGGTGTCATTCACTTCGCTCTATGACTGATACTAATATATTTCTGATCTTTTTCTATGTGGAGTTCATTAGGAGGATTATGTGATGTCGTGAGTCTATACCAGTGGATCTTGTATACAGGTTCCAGCTATCGGAGGATGAGAGTTCAGTTCTTAGGGCCTTAGGGTTATTTTACATGCTAGAGATCATGACCAACAAGGGTCTTATCTCGGCTCTTGTAGAGCATTGGCATTCTGAGACATGCACTTTATGGTTACCCCCTGGAGAGTGTACTATTACTTTAGAGGATGTGTACCGCATCCTTTAGCTTTCAATCCAGGGTGCACTTGTGGAGTATGCTACCCGACCTGGTATTGTTGCTTTGACTAAGCTATCTAGATTGCCCTAAGATTGGCTTGGTTTATCCAATGCATATGATATTCCATTGTCCCGATTTGGTTTAGGCCTTGATAGGTTGTCCATCTTACTAGGTAGTTTGATATGTGGCATCTTATGCCATGTTCATCGCCAGCACAGATTCTCTATTGGCTTTGGTTCCGTATTGCAGAGTATGGTCCGTGATCATATTGTTTATGCATGGGGGCCATGCATGTTAGTGCATATGCACTTTCATATGTTTCACGTGGCTTACCTTAATGGTAAGTCTCTTGACTATGGTGCTACCCTCCTGCAGATATGGGCGTGGGAGCACATTGTTGTATTTCATCCTGTTGGTATGCGTGATCTTCCTACAAATAGGCCATATGTTTTCATGTATGATGGAGCCATCATTCAGACCCACATGGGTCATCTATTGTATTGGCATCAGTAGTTAGACATGATACCCTATTTCATTTGGAGACCATATAAAGAGTTCCCTATGTGGGATGGAGAGGATATCCATCTTCCTTTTTACTATCAGCAGAGATACCTGATTGGTTGTGTGATTGACCATGTTTATATGATTGATTTTCACAACACCGATAGGGCATTGTGATAGTTCAGGGAGTAGCAGGACGTGTCTGATATGTATGCCTATTTAGCTCATAGGTTGAGGGATGTTGTTGTCTGGGGTGGTGTCATTTCATTAGATGCTACACAGACTGAGTTTGCAGGCCTACTTCATGTGGCGTGGACATGGCGATTTTCTACTGTAGATGCAGGCATGGTTGTTCAATCATTTGTGTTCAGTTCCTTACTACACTTTTTAGTCAATCTGGTTTATGGTACTTGTGCTATCTGATGTGGTACTAATATTTGAATTTGATATTTTGCAGGCACTACTCCTTAGTATGATGCTCATTGGGCACAAACTTGGCTAGTTTTACTTACGTATGTCTCGTGTCCCATTGCTAGGACTCTCATGATGAGGCACCGTCAGGTATGACAAGGTGGGGGAGGTCAAGATGGAGGGAGGGATGGTGGTTGTGATAGAGGTAGGGTTGGTGGTTGAGATGGCGAATGAGATAGAGGTAGAGATGGAGGACGGGGGAGGGGAGATGATGGGGGAGATGATCCTAGTCCTAGGGTTGTTGGTGGTGGAGTTCAGATGAGAGGTGGGAAGAGTGGTGGCCAGACTAGTACTTAAAGAGTTGGGTTGAGTGTTGTATTGGAGGATGAGGAGGTGATGGAGGAGGAGGCACCTTAGTTAATGTGAAGAGTACGTCGGTGTAGTGGTGTTTTTTTGGCTCCAAGGGTGGAGGATAGGGTGGTTGTAGAGGATGTAGATATTGAGATAGGGGATATAGATGTTGAGGCCTTGGATGCTCAGAGTGTAGGTACAAGCTCATCTAATGGTAGTGGTAGTATAGGCAGTAGTACTGGGAGAGTTCGGAGAGTGAGGTTGATTCTTGGGTGGTGAGGGGGAGGGGAGATGAGGGATTAGGTGATAGAGAAGAGGAGGGTGACATGGATGTGGCCATGGGAGGGATGGACATAGATCCTTCTGATCTATAGAGACTTACACAATAGATTTCAAATTTACAGCCTAGACTTGCCTCCTCTGATGCCCGTGCCACTACTTTGGAGGCTAGAGTGGCAGTTGCTAAGGCCAGGATAGGTGCGACGGAGGCTAGAGTTACAGAAACTAAGGCCAAGATGGCTGCATCCGAGGATAGAGAGCTACAATCTTGGGCAAAGGTCTAATATTTTATTGACAGTGTACAGGATGCCTCTCACCAGGATGTTCTGGACTGAAACTATAGATCTGGGCATGATTCTCAGAGAGAGATTGAGTACTGGACGCACCACTATGAGGGTGTATTTCCTTCTAAGTAGAGATTTCCCAGTTATACAGCCTCTCAGAGATCTAGTAGGGCTCAGAGATCACAGAGGGCATAGAGTAGTGGTGTTGGTGCTCATAGTTCCTCATAGAGACCTGCTACTGATATGCCACCCCCTCGTCCACCTGGCGGCAAGGGTGGGGGTAGTACCTGTTGATGTTGTACCTTTCCAATTTTTTACATGTACCTTTTTGGTAGTGATGTTCATTTGATATACTCTGAGGCTTATCCATTTTTGTATCCCAACACAATAATATTTATTGATATATATGTTGATTACCTTCCTTTGTTCAGGCTTGCAACAGTTCATTGTACTCAGATATTCTGATTTATATGAGATGTAGCTAGTGATTTGATATGATGTGCATTGGATTACTTTTTATATGTATGATTCTACATGATTTGGTTTAGGTGATGAAAATGTATATGCAATATGATTCTATTATGCAGACTCGTAAATGGATTATTTACTTTTCCTATGATACTGACATGTTTATGCAGGATGGTGGAAATGAAATGCATGTTTATATGAGATCCTTATGGATGCATGTGATTTTATGATTTATCATGTATGCAACTACTATGTTTTTTTTATTTTTTCTGATGCACTTAAATGGAATGGATCTAATCTATTATGCACAAAATATCTGAGTAATGCATGTATTAGTTAGAAGATAGTTAGTTTGAAAATATACTCTCTGAGATTGATTTGATAGATATGGGATGATAGAAAGGAATGTTTCTTTTTGATAGATATGAATTGATAGAAAGGATGAGTGTCCCAAGTTGCTGCCCCTGTTTCTAATATTTGTCATCATTGCATCTTTTTTTTTTTTTTGAAATTCCAAAGAGTGTCTAATGCATCCAAATCAAATACCATTTGGATAGCACCACAACCTCTTGAAGGAAAATCAAAAGGAGTAAAGAGATTGAATAGAAAGAGAACTTAGTGCACCCAAATATTGACCATCTAGGTTCAGCTTTGTTCCCTGTTTGAAAAGAAAGAGAGTCAAAAGCACCCAAATGAATACCACTTTTCCCTAAAATAAGGAAACCAAGATAGAACTCCTATGCACCCATAGTCCATCTGTATAACACCGTGAGCTCTTAATTCCATAAAGAAAAGACCAAAGAAAACAAGATAGAACTCCTATGGCCCTAGAGTCCATCTAGATAGCATCGTTAGCTCTTGATTGCAAAATAAAATAAAAGACCATAGAAACCAAGATAGAACTCCAATGCACTTAGAGTCCATCTGAATAGCACCGTGAGCTCTTGATTCTATAAAATAAACAAGAAGATAAAAGAGAAGGAATGTCCAATTCTTTCCCAGGGTTAAGCTCAGATTATGGAACTATGTGGCTGCTAGATAAGTGACAGTGCCTACCGCATTTACCCTAAATCATCATGGCCCTAAAATTGAAGTGAACATTCAACAAACAAAAATAAAAGAAAATAAGTCATGATCTATCATAGCTACTCTCCTTGCATGGTGGATCCTGGAGTAGCATAAGAACATAACCATGAAATATAGACTGACATCTGACCAAATGACTAACCTAGTCAACATTTTTGGATGGTTCCTTGATTCAGTTGGATTCTCTTGATTGGATCAACTCTTTTGATATGCTTGATTGGATTGATTGTTTGAGTGCGCTTGGTTTCAGTAATAGATGACTCATATAAGACTCACCTATCTAGTTTTGAGTGTATTCATTAGTGTGTAAGACAATTGATAGGATTTGATTGATTGATCATTTTGGATGGCTGATTAGGCTATGTCAAATGAGCCCAATGCTGATTCGCAGAGCTCATGATTGTGACATTTGATAGATTGGCTTGGTCGCCAGTTGCTTGCTGATAGATTTGATAGATTGATAAAGCTATGTCAGATGGGCCCAATGCTAATTCGCAAAGCTCATGGTTGTGACATTGATTTACTGGGCATGATCACCCTCTTTCTCTCTTGATAACCAAGTTGGTTTTATTGCTTGGGATTTTGCAATGTTTTGATTGTTTTTGATGAAGATTGATTTTCTCAGGAGATTTTGATCTTTTAAGGATTTTGATGTGTTTTTCAATTTTTAGGGATTTTTTCAGTACATTTAGAATCGCCCCCTAGTCTAGTGGACCAGTACTAACCATAGATAAGTGTTTGGTACTCAGATGGGATTTGTGCTTCTGGATATAGCTTGGGTAGTTAGTCTTGTCTTTGAAGTGTGCTCAAGCTTTTGATCTTGGAGTTTAATGATGGTGAAGCTGGATTTGAACACTTGGTGCCTGTTTGCTAGGTTTTCATTAAGGTACATACTTAATAGCGCCTATTTTCTAGGTTTTCACTGAGAGAACAATTTTGTTTCTCCTTACTTTTTTTCTTTTTTGATTTTGTTTGTTGTTGCCAAGGTGCTTGATTGCCAGGTTTTCACCAAGGTAACATTTTATTTTATTTTTATTTTTTGGTATTTTCTAAATATGTAGATAGGTGCCTTAACCCTTGAGACCTTAAGCATAGAACCTCTTGAGGTGAATGTTGTTGATGTATTTGGGGAGCTGATCTCTTTTTGGTGTTTCCAGTATGTATGCCCCACTCTGGGTAGAGCTGACAATGACATATGGTCCTAGACAGTTAGGCTTGAACTTTCTGGGTTCGACTCGCTCTGCTTGATTCTTTTTATTTTCCATGAGGATGAGGTCTCCTACCTCAAATGTCCATTATATCACCTTCTTATGATAGTTCCTTCTAAGGTGATTCTGATAGCCTTGTAAGTGGTTGAATGCATTTTTTCTTCTTTCATCTAGTAACTCCAGTTCACTGAGCCTCGCTACTCTATAATCTTCATCTGTAATCAGGTTATTCAATGATATCCTTAGGGATGGGATTTCCACTTCAAGGGGTAGTACCACCTCTGATCCATAGACTAGGAAGAAAGGAGTGGTTCTTGTAGGTGTTCTCATGCTAGTTCTATATGTCCATAATGTGGGACTCGGTTGTAAATGCCAGTCTCATCCTAATTTGTTCACTATTTTCTTCAAGATTTTGAAAATTGTTTTGTTTGTAGCTTCGGCTTGGCCGTTCCCTTGAGGATAATAAAATGAAGAGAAACCTTGTTTGATATGGAAATGTTCACATAGCTCTTTGAAATATTTGTTTTGGAAGGGTGTACCATGATCTGTCGGGATGGTTTGAGGAATCCCATATCGATAGATGATGTGGTTCAATATGAACATTGATATCTTCTTTCTGGTAATGTAAGTTAGGGGAATTGCTTCCACCCACTTAGTCAAGTACTCTACTACTGCTATGATGTATTTGTTTCCATTTGCTGAAGAAGGTGTAATTTTTCCCACTAGGTCAAATCCCCACATTGAAAATGGCAATGGTGATGTGATAGGATTTAGTTCTTGGGCTGGTGCATGGATGAGGTCTCCATGAATCTAATATTGGCTACACCTTTGTACATGTTTGTGTGCATCTATCTCTACTATGGGCCGATAGTATCCCATACAGATGATCTTCTTAGCTAAGCTACTACCACCTCAATGGGTTCCACAAATTCCTTCATGTACCTCATACAGAGCTCTCTAGGATTTCATGAAAGTGAGACATTGTAGTAGCATTCTGTCTAGACTTCATCAATATAAAGTAGTTGAGAGGATGGTATATCTAGAGGCTTGGCGAATGAGATAATTTCTCTAGTTTCTAGACAAGGCAGGAGGTAAGAAACCATTTTGGAGGTAGTTGTATACATCTTGGTACCATGGGGTTTTAGGACCAACAAGGACGCATGGTGATTCTATGATGGATGCTTGATGTGATGGAACCATGATTTTCTCTACTAGAAACTGGAATCATGTTTCATTGTCTGGCATATCAATCAGTGTTGCTATGGTAGCCATCATGTCGACAGCTTTGTTCTAAGCTCGTGGTACTTTCTCAAAGAAGATGTATTTGAACTTCGTGCAAAATCTTTCTATCTATGCTTTGTATGGTATTAGATTCTCATCTTTGGTCATATAATCATTGTTGACTTGGCTAATGACCAACTATGAATCTCCATAGACCTTTAGGTTCTTGATCCTCCACTAAATTTTTGTCTTTAAACCGATGATTAGTGCTTCATACTCTGCTATGTTATTTGCATAGGGGAAGTTGAGTCTGAAAGATATTGTAATTGTATCCTTATCTAGAGTGATGAGCACTATTCCTTCCCTTACACCATGGTTCATTAATGACCCATCAAAGTATAGTTTCCACACCTCGATCGCTGGTTGTAGTGTCATAATAGATTCATCGAGAAAGTCAGAAATGATAGGCTGATAATCCTGAATAGGTGCCTCTACTAGTTGGTCTGCTATCACTTGCCCTTTGATGGCCTTTCTATCTACATACTCAATGTCAAACTAGCTTAAGATCATTACCCACTTTGCAAGTCATCCGGTGAGTGCTTCTTTGCTTAGGAGATACTTTAAAGGATCAATATGTGCTTTCAAATTTGTTTGGTGACTCAACATATAATGTCTCAAGTTTTTGGAAGTGAAGACAACTGCAAGGAATGATTTTTCAATTGGCATATAGTTCATCTCATAGCCTACCAATATTTTTCTTAGATAGTAGATGGCCCTTTCTTTACCTGTGTCATCATGTTGTGCCAAGAGTACACCTAATGCTGATTCTGTTGCTGAGATATACAGAAGCAATGGTCTACATTGGACTGGTGGCACCAATATAGGAGACTTGAGGAGGTAGTCCTTAAATATTTTGAATGCTTGTTTGTATTGCTCCGTCCATATGAATTTGATGTCTTTGTGTAGTAGATGTTGGAATGGGTGGCACTTTTCTGCTAGCTGAGCTATGAAGTGCCTGATTGATTGGAGCTTTCCTTGTAACTCCCTTAGTTGCCTTAGGTTTGATGGTGGTGGCATGTCCAATACTGCTTTGACTTTCTCTGGGTCTACTTTGATGTCTCTATGTGACACTATGAACCCTAGTAGCTTTCCTTTTGTGACTCTGAACACACATTTCTTTGGGTTTAGACGGACTTTGTATTCCTGCATTTGTCAAAGATTGGTCCCAATACTTGTAGATGATCCTTGGGAAGAATTTACTTGGCTAGTATGTTGTCGACATAGTCTTCCATTGTTTTTTGGATGAGATCATGAAAGATAGTTGTCATGGCCCTTTGATACGTTGCCCCGACATTCTTTAGACCAAAAAGCATGACATTCCAACAATATGTGCCCCAAGGACATGTGAAATTTGTTTTATGTTGGTCTTCTGGTGCGATCCTTATTTGATTATACACTGAAAAGCCATCCATGAGTGATAGAATTTGATTCCCAGCAGTTAGATCCACTATCATATCAATGTTAGGCAAGGGAAAATCATCTTTGGGATGAGCTATGTTGAGATCTATGAAGTCTGTGCAAATTCATATCTGACCACTATGCTTTGTAACTGGTACCAGGTTAGATATCTAGTCTGCATATGGTTTTGGTATTATGAACTTGGCATCCAAGAGATTTTTCAATTCTTCCTTGACTAGCAATGCAACATGGGGATGCATCTTTCTAAGCTTTTGTTTGATAGGTTTGGCATTGGGAAGCAATGGGAGATGATGCAATACAAGTTTTGGATCGAATCCTGGCATATCTGAGTAGGACCATGTGAAATTGATCATCCTTTCCTTGAAGAAACTAATGTATTGTTCTCCCTCCTCTGGGGTGAGTGATTTTTCCAAGTAGATATTCTTTAGGTACTTGTCATCTCCCAAGTTAACTTCCTTTGTTTTCGATTAAGGGTAAAATAGTTTTTGAAGGGAACAATAACCCTTTGCAAAAGACTAAAGATAGGCATGAAGCAAAAAAACTAGAAACAAATAGACAACATCAAAAGCAATAGCTAGGGGAAAAGAAGAAAAACATTTAGAACTCCTCCAGCAAAAGCACTCGGTCAAAAGACAAAAGCAGACAAAAAGAAAACCAGCCCCAGCGAACAAATTCAGGTCTGCTTCAAGATCTTAGTAGACTCATCCATCACATGTCTATATTTATCTATGGCTTCTTTGAGGTCTTTTATATCTTTGGAGCTCCCCTGTTTCATTTTTTTAGCACTTTCCCTTGTACGAGTCCCTGGGCCGGCAATGTTGGGATCAACAGTATTCTCCACATAAACATTGATAGGGTTAGAGTTCCCATCTAGCATAGAGAGAAGAGCCCTAAGGTTATTTTTAGTCACTTTCATTCCCTCATACTTTTTTTTCATTACTCAGCTAAGGGTATCTTCAATGCTCTGGATGCAGCTTTCAGTAGTACACTGGCAAAAGTTGACCACAACATTGATCTTCAGCTCGAGTTTCTCCAGCAGGCTTTTTTCCATATTCTCCTCGTGAGCCTCATTGGTTGTAGATTATTTTAGACATTTAGAAATTAGGATAGCCAGCTTATTAACCCTATATTGGAGGTCATCATACTTTCCATTAATCTCTCTAATCTCTTCAAGAAGATAGGTGTTCAACTGCAGATCCATATCAGCCTGCTCTTTAACAACCTGAATAAACTTGCAAGGGTCTTGGGTTTTTTAAGTCTCATTATCATGGCTATCTCCATTTTTATCTTTATATTTTTTATTCCCCTCAGATCCCATAGCCTTTTCTTCCCTGGAAGTCCTATCCACAAAAGACACAGACTCTACATAATTAACCAGAACAGGGGTAGTGTCAGAAATGCCCTTCTCTTTAGTCTTCAAACTTGGCTCACTATGCTTTTCAACAAGGGAATTAGGTCTTTCCACCTCTAAAGCCGTAGGTGCACCGCGAGAAATATTCTTATCCTGGCCCTCCATTTCCACTTCCTTAGAGCTGCCTTTGCTGTCATTTTCCATCTCCTCGGAGGATCCCATTATTTCCTACTCAAGGGAATCAGTGTCTTCCTCTGTTTCCATACCAGTTTCCTTAGAGAGGAATTTAGAAGCCTCCCCTTTTTCCCCTTTCACATCCTCCTTATCCTTAGCCTTAGTTTCACTGTCCGTATTCATGCCTTCCTCCTCCATGAGGATCTTGACATGCTCTTCTCCATCAGTGTTGACTTTACCCTTCCTCTTTTTCCCAGGAGTGTTACTCTTATTTGCCATAGGTCTTTTACCTTTCTTAACTCTGTTTGAGTCTTCCGCCTTAGGGTTTCCCTACATCTTAAATTTAGCATGCTCATAAATTAATAGGTTAAGCCCATCATGGGGAATAGGCGAGGCAAAATTCTTTCTGCTCTCAGAGGTACTATTTTCCAGAGACTTGAGAAGAAAGAATGGGAAAGAGATTCTCCTTTTGTAATGGAAATGGTTAACCAACATGAAATGGAAATTATAAACCCTAGTATACCGACCATCTAGGGTAAAATACTACATCATAGCTTTAACAACTTTAGCCTAAAAGAGCTTCATATGATCCCGTAGGAAGAAATCACCTGACTATTTGACAAGAAGGTCTCTTTCCACCTTAGTCTTAGGATACATTCTAGAAACATTTTTAGCCATGAAAACACCTCTATAGTATGTAAGACCAGACATCTTAAGACCTATAATTTCAGAAATAAGTTTCTCAGTCACACAAAATGTCTTATCACACAGAGTTACCTGGCCATTGTCCCAACTGTTCGCAAATTCCTTGGAGATGTCCTTGTTATTTCCATAGAGTCTCTCCATATAATACGTAACCCACCCTTCCTCGAGTCTCTTCCACACTTCAACTTGTTTCTTCCATTTACAGATCGACGGTTCTTCCCTTTTCAACTTTCCTCCCATACTACTAGAAAACCAGAGATCAAAATACCGCAGAGCGAAAGCGGATTGTGAAGTTTGCAAATGAATGATGGTGAAATGCTTCTCTTTGATAGAAATGATAACACTTCTCCCATAAGTGTTATTATTAATGCACTTGTTGTCTTGCATGCAAAGCTCAAATTTGAGGCAACTCTGTGAACTAACCTTTCTTGTCATCATTATTGGGGATATTTTTGGGTTTTTGGCAGATTTGATCATACTTCACAAGATTAACGATATCAATATTTAACCCTTGATATCCATTCTAGTATCTGACATCATCACTAAAGGCACCCACTTTCGCCAGGCTATCAGCCACAAATTGGACTCTTTGAAGGCATGACTGGCATAGGTGACGTTGAAACGACCAATCAAAATTTTTATTTCATCAAAGATATGACTAGTATTCCATGAGGGAGAGTTAATACCATTAATAAAATTTCTATTTTTCAATGAATCCCCTTCCAGCCACAATTTTGAACAATTCTTCCTTTTAGCAAGTTTGCAAGCATGGAGAGCCACCATTGCTTTGGCCATATGACTATTTTGAGATCCAATTGGAACAATAGAGGCCACAATGCACTTTCCTTCAGTATTTCTAGCTATGCACCTACAACCTGCAATGCCAGGGTTACCTTTGGCCACCCCGTCAAAGTTCACTTTGAGCCAACTAGGAGGAGGAGAGTTCCAAACCATATATTCATGGGGAGAAATAGGGGATTTATACTTGGAGGTGAAGTCCCAGTTCTGAAGAATCTCCTTATCATAGATCCCTTCCAGAATTTTAGGTTTTAACTCAACTGCAACTTTAGTATTTTCAATAATGCTATTGATAATTTTGGATCTAATCAAGAGAGGAGTAGAGTTTTTGTCTTGGAATATCCTGTCATTCCTTTCTTTCCAAATTCTCCATATGACATGAGGGCTTGTATAATCCCAAACAAGTTTTCCCAATTGGTGTTGGAAAGGGGATCTCCATTGTTCCAGGAACTATTGAATAGTATTAGGGAACACCCAGCTAACTTTCCATTGATGTAACACCACCCTCCAAATATCCCTAGTGAACTAACAATGAAGCAGAAGGTGTGAAGAGGTCTTGACTTCTTTCATACAAAGATAGAATCTATTAGGGATAATCCATCCTCTTTTCTTCAGATTCTCAGTAGTTAGGATTTTGTCATGGATAAAAAGCCAGTAAAAAAAGTTAATTTTAGGGATCAGAGAAGGAAACCAAAACTTTGCCCCTTTGGGATCCTCATCCTTGGGGGAGATCATCGAATAGGCAGAGGCCACAAAGAAGGTACCATTAGGATTAGGGGCCCAGATTAGCTCATCTTCTTTATTAGCTTTAACAACCCAGGGAGAAAGATCCAGGTTAATATTTATCAGGATGGGATCAATATCACACAGGTTTATCCATTTATTTTCTCTCCAGTAATCTGCCACTTTACAACAAATTCTAACTTTACACATCTCTAAAAAGTTATCCATGCCAGGGTACTGGATCAGAGGTTTATCCCTAAACCATGGATCTTCCCAGAAATTAATTTTCTACCCATTGTCATCTTTCCATTAGGCACCTTTAGCAGCTAGGGGTCTAGCCTTAAAAATGCTATTCCAAATCACAGAACCCTGAACAACAAGGGGAGAAGAGAGGAAAGAATCAATAGAGGGAGTATCAAAAAGATACTTGGATTTAAGAATTTTGTTCCAACCTTTCCCTTCTCCAAAAGTTCTCTAGCACTGCTTAGCTAGGAGAGCAATATTAATGTCCTTAATTCTTCTGATGCCAAGACCCCCAAGTTTGACTGGCTTACACACTTTTTCCCAAGTCACTAGGTGGATTCTATATTTCACTTCAGTGCCAGACCATAAAAATCTTTTCTTAATTTTCTCAATAGTATCAGCAATCTTGGAGGGGATTTTGAAAAGACTCAGGGCATAAACTGGGAGGTTTTGGAGAGAGCTCTTGAGTAGAAAAACTTTACCAGTATTGGTGAGGAGGGAACCTTTCCAAGCAGCAAGTTTTATGTTGAAATTGTCCACAATCACTATCCAGAAAGAATTAGGAGGTTTACTACCCAATGGCAGACCCAAATAGCTTGAGGGGAGAGCAGCAATAGAACAACCCAGAATGGTCATCATTCCCTTCTGTCAATAAGGGGGAGTGTTGATGAATAAAAGCGAGATTTTATCCCAGTTTATAAGCTGACTAGTAGCCGAGGAATAAGTGTCAAGGGCTAACTTGATAGTTGTAGCTTCTTTAATAGAGGAGGATCCCATAAGGATAGTATCATCAATGAACTACTCATGGGAGCAGGGAGGGCAAGAGGACGAGGGGAGAAGGCCAAGAATCTTCCCTTCCAAGACCCCTTTAGAGAACATTCTCCCTAAGCTTTCAGCCATGATTGCAAAAAGGATGGGAGAAATAGGGTCCCCTTGGCAGAGACCTCTTGAAGGAAAGAAGAGATTAGAGGTTGATCCATTCACCAACACCGAAATAGAAGGGGATCCAATGAGTTGCTAAATAAGGCTGATCACTTTTACAGAGAATCCAAAGGCAAACAAAACTTTTCAAAGGAATTTCCAATCCACTCTACCATAAGCCTTAGATAGATCCACCTTCATTAGGAATCCATTCTTCTTCGAGACCTCCAGAGAGTGAATATTCTCATGAACTGAGATAATGGAATCCAGAATTTGACGACCCGGGACAAAGCCATTTTGCTAGGGGGAGATTAAAACAGGCGAATCTTCAAAATACAGGCCGTGAGGACCTTAGAGATAATCTTTTAGAAAGTGTTACATAAACTGATCGATCTAAAACTATTTGCATTATCTGCTCCAGGCCTCTTTGGGATAAGGACAAAAAAGGTGGAATTAAGTTCTCTTAGCAAGGAACCAGAACCAAAGAACTCTTTCACAGCATCTAAAATGTCTTTCTCCACAATATGCCAGAAGGATTGGAAAAAGAAGGGAGGGAACCCATCCGGGCCTGGAGATTTTTCTCCTTCAAAAGAGAAAGTAGCCACTCTTATTTCTAGAGTTGATGGTATTTTTCTCAGCATCTTATTGTCCTCTCTTGACAAGATACAAGGGATCGAGTCCAGCAACATATGTTGACTATCCTCAGAGAGGTCAGGGTCAGCTTTGAGAAGCGTGGCAAAATAACTAGTCAATTCTTTTTTAATTTCTTCTTCCTTGCTCAGTTTACCCTGATTCCCATTGATGTGATCTATTCTTTTAGTAGCCTTGTGCTTCTGGGCAGTTAGGTGGAAGAAACTAGTATTTTTATCACCTGCATGGAGCCAAAGAGCTCTAGAGCGTTGTCTCCAAAAAACCTCCTCCTTAGAGATAATATTATGGTAATCTACTTGAATTTTATTTTCCTTGAATTTGTTGTCCGCTGTCAGGCCCTCTAGGTCGATAATTCTTTGAATTTCTTCAAGTTCAGCTTGGACCAAACTTTTATTCTTAAAAATATCTCCAAACTCTTCTTTATTTTAGACCTTGACTCTACTTTTGATATTTTTAAGTTTTTTAACCACTTTGTACATTGATGTGCCCTCCACTTGGATATTTCACCACTCAGCAATATGCTTAGCAATGTTAGGGTGCTTCATCCACATTTTTTCAAATAAAAAAGGATAGTTCCTCTTCCCTGAGATAGGATTTTCTTAGATAGATATAGGAGAGTGGTTAGAGCCAACTCTAGGAAGAGAAGAAAAAGAGCAGTCATAGAGAAGAATTCAGTCCATACTTAGAAGGGACCTTTCTAGCCAGACTTGAATCAAATTATCCCCAACGCTTCTGTTAGACCAGGTAAAGCTGCTACCTCTAAGGTCAAGGTCCAAGAGAGCTTGGTTATTGATGAAATCTATGAGAGCCACTCCACTATCAATCTAAGATGAGATACCACCCATTTTTTCAAAGTCTGTAAGGGGTGTATTAAATTCTCCAGCCACCATCCAATAATCATTCTTAAAGCTAGTTCTCTCAGCTTCCAATTTGAACCAAAATCTATCCCTGCCAGTTTTAGAGTTGGGAGCATAAATATTTGAGAGGACCCAGGTGAATCCATCTCGAATATGGTTGAACCATATGGAAGAGATATTTCCTTCCATTTTAATGATGTCCCTAGAGATAGTGTTAATGTTCCAAAAGGCAGCAATACCACCTAAAGCTCCCATAGAGCTACACCCAGTCACTCCACAATTTTTAAACAATTTTAGGTTTTCCACTTTATCTCTTGCCATTTTTATTTCTTGGATAAGAATAATATCTGGTTTCTGATCTCTAACTAAATTTCTCAACACATCTTGCTTGTGGGGGCTATTTAATCCCCTGATGTTCCATGAGATAAGCTTCATCTACAATTTTTTGGAGCAATCCTGGATGGTCCTTTGTCACCCATCCGCTATACTTTATCTACTCTCTTGATCTCGAGTGAAACTATTTTTAGGTTGGACTCTTGAAGGTTTCAGAGTACCCACATCTTCTTTCTTAGCTCTAGTTACCACACCTCCTTAGGGCATCCCAGGAACACTGCTGGTATGTTTCTTCTTACTATTAGAGACCTCACTCCAGGGGTCCCCTCCAGCTTCTAAAAAAGGGTTAGATTCTTCAAGCGAGTCTGCCCAGCTGGGGTTATTCTTTAGGGTTTGAGGGCTAGGGATATTGTCGGCCGATTTAGCACCTAGATCTATTATAACATCAAATGGAGAAGAGATATTATCAATACAAGGGGTTTCCATACCTATTTGGTATCCAACAATTTCTCCTTCTTTGAAGAAGTCCTCTAGCTCCATTTCCTTTAACGGGGGAGGATCCTCACTGCTTCTTTGGTTAGAATCCCCCAGTGAGGAATCCATTAGACTAGCAGCTACATCTTTCTCTGTAAATATCACTAGGTCTGTCGATGAGGGAGCAGGAGGGTTAACTAGAGGTTTCTACTTCCAGATCTTTCTTGGTTCCTTCAGAGGTATAGTTTTTTCTTTCTGAGTCTTGAGAGGATAATCTTTTTCCCTGTGACCTAATTTCATACAAGTAAAGCACACAAATGCGAGGGATTCAAATTCTACTTCTTGCGACCAAGATCCAAGCTTCAATTTAATCACTATAGTGTTAGGAAGGTCCACCATTTGGAGGATGTTGACAGAAATCCTGGCATACACCCTTCTCATTTTAGCCGCAGTCATAGGATCAATCGATAGGAGGTCTCCAAAGGAACTAGCCAGTCCTCCCAACACATCTTTGTGCCAATATTCGAGGGGGAGACTTGAGAATCTGACCCAGACCGGAGCTGAGACAAAGAAAGCTGAATCATTTAGAACCAGATTAGGGGACCACTTATGCAGAGCAAGGGAGAAGTGGCCAAGAATCCAAGGGCCCCCACAGAGAATATGAGATAGATCTTCCATGTTAGAGAATGCAAAGGAAAAGAATCCTTTAGCCATTGCAGCAATATCAACTTGCCCTTTCAGAAACCATTTCCTCTTGGCAAATTGTCTGACAGCTTCAATATTAGGTCTCCCTCCCTCTGACAGTTAACTTCCTTTGTTTCTTCTACTAGTAATGTCGATTTCTCCTCTATTAAGGGGAGGAGTTCCTTCTTTCCATCTTCTAGCACCTCAGTAAGGTTTTCACTAGAAGATACATCTTGTTTTATCTTTTTATCATTTTTGTGTCAGTAAGAGCCTTTCAGTTTTCACTTATTGACGATTATTTATTATTTTTTGATTTGTTTTGATGACTGGAAAGAGGGGCTTCCTCCCCAAAGTATTCTGATCTGTCAAGGTCAATGGAGAAACCTGCTTTATGGTCTCCTGATGGCATTCCTTCTCTAAGTCCCATGAAGTCTATAATAGCTTTGTCATTCTTGAAGACATTGATATCAAGCGGTCCTTGTTGATCCCACTCTATTAGTTTTAGGTGTACAAGACAGAGGCCCTTGTGTTAGTTTGACTCTATTTGGTTGAAAGGGACTTTGGATAGGGTTCTGAAAAACCTAGAATATGATGTGGATGTATCACTTGAATAATGGATAATGAAATTTTTATCTATGCAGTTTTGGTCGTCAATGGATAATTGGTCAAACAAGTCATCAAGGTTTATGGTGGTGGCTGACCGAGGGGAATAATCTAGGATTGACGATTCAGAGTCATGAAGGGATCTCCACTCATACTTGTGGGAGTAAATTTTGATAGAATGCTCATCAGATGTCTCACTTCCTTTTTTATCATCGATGGCTATGTTGATGTTTATTTGGATTTGAGAGGTTCCCTCTTCAGTGGGCAACAACTGTTGCAGTATGTTGCTTATTAGGACATGTTCTGAGTTTTTCCCCCAGTGCATCTCTGCTATTTTTTCCTGATCAACTAGGATGTCTTGGATTATAGGGTCAGTTCTTTGTTTCCCATATCCTAACCCTCTTTTTTTCTCTAGGTTGGCAGGAGAGACAATTCCATTAAGCCTTGTTGTCTTGCCCCCAGACTAGTTGTACCATCATACCCAAATCTTTGTAACATTGTATAACCATTTCCATAGTTTGATAGGGGTAGGGGTTGTCGAAGTGTCTCTTGTGGATCTTGGTATAACCATGAAATTATATCTTGTACAAATGGATTTTCTTCTACAATGTCTCCCCATCTGACAAAATTTGTGGGTGGACATTTGAATAGAATAGGCTCTAGAGTTTCTGTTATAATAACCGGTTGTGGCATGCCATATGTTCTTGGGCTCTAAGGCATGTGCGTGATAGTGAAAGCTTCCTCATAGATGTATTCACCACAACCCTTTTCGGTAATGGATATCTTTCCTGCTTTCCATGTGACATCCTTAGGAGTTGAATCTGAAGAGGATGGGATGCTTGCATATTGGTTTTAGGGTACTTGGTTATTAGTGCTGATTAGGACCTCATTACAGTATTGGAAAGGATTTGGATCTCCCTCAATGATGATTTCTTCTCCTGGTGGGGGAACTTGATGCACTGATGGTATGTTGAAGGTACGACTTGCATCCCATGTATCCATGGTCTCCCTAGTAACATTTTGTATCCCAACTCAAGATCTAGGATTTGGAAGGGAGTTTTGTTGACAACTAGACCAATCCGAACAAGTAGAATAATTATACCTTTAAAGGATCTTTCCTCTTCATCGTAAGCTCTGATATTTATTCTCCTTGTGACATCAATGCTGGATTCTAAATATCCTAGTTTCTTTATTAACTTTAGAGTATAGATGTTTAATCCAGCCCCACAATCAACAAGGACTCTATGGATATCTCTTCTATGGATCTGGACAAGCAAGTGCAAAGGATCATTATGCATGGGATTATGCAGCGGCACATCATGATCTATGAATGTTGCATGTTTGTTAGCAGCTATATGGTTAACCATCATTTGGAAGCTCTTGGGTGTTATTTCCCTTGGGATAGATACATTCTAAAGGGCTTGTTCAAGTGCTAGTTTATGCTGTGGAGATATAAGCAATAGGTCAAACATGGAGATCTGGCAAGGTGTGTGCTTTAGTTGATCCAATAGGCTTGGCTATGGATCTGAGGTTGCATTAGGATTGGCAGATATAGTAGATGACCTGACGGTACTCCCTACAAGACAACTCTAGTATGACACATGGTCACATCACATTTTTTACCTTGGTCTTTGATAGTGATTGTAGCCACATGGCTATCTGAAGGATTGAGGCAATTGATAATGTTATCATTATTGGCATATGTATAGCTGACTTGTTTGGATGATCTACCAAACCCGTATGCTTTCCCTTTGTTGTGATCATAAAATGTATCATTAAATATAGTGTGACCAATTGTTCCTTTGGCTTGGGTATTTGTTACATCAATGTCTCCTATGTCAATCAGATCTTGGATAGCGTGCTTCAATCGGTAATAGTTAGGTGTTTTGTGTCCTTTCACCCAATGAAATTTCCAGAAGTCATTGTCATTATACCACCTTGTTTTATTTGCACCTTGTTCAAATTCCCTAATTTATGGGAGAGTGATAGTGTTGGATTGTATCTACTTCCATAAAGCTGATTCTATTGGCTCTCCTAGTGGTGTGAAATCTTGCTGCTGGAATTGAAACCATGGTTTGCGTTGAGTTTGTTGCTGACTATTTGACATAGCAGCTTCTTGGAAAGGGGGAGGTTGGTTTTGAGTGTATGCTTGTTGAGTGGGCCCTACGGGTTGTTGGTTGGCCATAGGTGTGCCTTGCAGTGACACTTTGGGTTGTCCATAGTTGACTATCTTCACATCAATGACACCATCATTGGTGACATTTTTGTTTTTGTTCCACCACTTAGCTTTGTCTGTTCCATTTTTCTTTGTATTTGTTTGGGTTGGATCTGCAAGGATTCCTTGTTTGACTAAGCTCTTCTCACAACAAACTCCTCATTCAATGAGTTATGTGAAGTTCAAAGCTTACTTCAATTCTGTTGTGAATGACATGTCTCGAATCAGATTGTCAATGAACATGACTGTTAGGTCTTGTTTAGGCACATCATATGTTATTTGGTTTGCAGTATTCCTCCATATCTATAGGAATTTCAAAAAAGACTCTCCATCCTTTTGTTTGATATCACAAAGGTCCTTGATATTAACCTTGTGCTCGATATTATGATGGAAGTGAGCAATGAAATTTTCAGCCAATTCACCCCAAGACTAAATGCCATGAGGTAAATGCGAGAACCATTCCATTGCTGGTATAGCCAAGCTTTGTGGGAATAGTTACATTAAATATGTCTGATCATGCACGACTTTGATGCAACTAGAAAAAAAACTCTCAGATATGTTCAATAGGGTTGGCATTGCCCCTATATTTGTTGAATTTCGGTACCAAGAAGTGAGTTGGGAATGGAGACATGTGAAGAGAGTGGTCAAAGGGGTATGGGTATAAATCCTCTGTGGTGTAGGATTTAGTTTGCCCCTGATTTTTCATATCCATCATTTGGGTTTGAAGGGTTTTCATTTGTTGCATCAACATGTCCATTTGATACTGAGGATGATGTGTGATGATGTCCCTTTGTGTGTTAGTAGGTATAAGGTTGTGCCTCTACATCCCTTGAGTAGTAACATTGGATTTCATCCTTGGGACTTGATATTGATTTCCCACCATATGATTTTGAAATGGGGGTACATGAGTAGCCCATGGTGGGTTTTGATGCATTTATTGATGGGATTGGGAATGCTATTGTTGTTGAAACTGTGGTTGATAGTGATGGGGTTGATATTGTTGTTGCAAAGGCTGGGGTTGGAATTGTGGTAACTGAAGCTATGGTTTCTATTGCTGGGGTTGGATTTGAGGCAACTAAAGTTGTGGTTTCTATTGCTGGGGTTGGAATTAAGGCAATTGAAGCTGGGGTTGTTGTTTGTGGGGTTGGATTGGAGGAAACTAAAGCTGGGGTTGTTGTTGCTAGGGTTGGAATTGTGGCAACTGAAGCTAGGGTTGCTATTGCTGGGGTTGGATTGGAGGGAACTGAAGCTAGGGTTTTTTTTGCTAAGGTTGGATTGGTTTTTGAATGGGAAAAGGTGTAGCCTTGGGTGGGCATTAACTGTAAGTCATACCTATAGAAATGGATCCCTGTGGAAATGATGTGTTGATCCCAAGACTAGTAGGAATTGACTGCAGTAGCGACATAGTTTTAGAATAGTTTTTATTTGGTGGGATGGAAGGCATAGCATGAGAGTTTGATTTTCCAGGCCATGAGCCTGAAGGTGGAGGCATACTAGTGACCATTAGTACACTTAGATGCGAGCCTGTCATTCTTTGAGTGGAAGATGTGCTTTCTTGGCTTGTGCAATTGGTTTGATAGGGTATCATCTATGCCAATGTGGGTGTTTTCAATGGTGGGAAGATTTGAGAAACAATAGGTAGTATATGAGAGGACTGAGTAGTGTTTTGACCTACGAGAGGGTTTTGGGGCTATATGGTCGACACACTAAATTCAGCAGGGGTTTTGACTCCCTTCTTTACCAACATGGCTAAGTAATGTTTGAGATTCCTCTCTACTACAAGGTCAACTAATTTTGTGGAATAAGAATCTTTCTTAACATCTTCAATCTCCTCTTCTGTGACATTTTGGAAAAAAGTTGCTCCATAGGGTTATTCAATGAATAGAGCAGAACTCGTATTTACAAAAGGATTGTCCTCTTTCTCTATTTCCCAAGCGGGGAATCTATTGATATATGAATCATCATGTTGTTTCCTAGCCTTTGAAATTGTGTAAGGCCCTCCATGAGGTGTTTGAGACATAGTGTGCTCTAGATTTTGTAACTAAAACAAGTGATATAAAGTAAACAAAAAAAGATAACCTTTCTACGGAAGTCTGAGTTATGTTTTGGACACAAGTAATTCTAAGGACATATGTTGATGTATCTTGATATCAAAGTGGTGATGTTATAAAAGATAAGATTTTTCGACCATTTCCTAAGACAAAGTCACTTGATAGAGATACTGACGATGTTTTGATATGATGAGATCAAGATATTTTGAGTCTGAGCTTTTGAACTAATAGTGCTTTTAGAAAATAATAGTTCTTTTCAAAGAAAGGATGATCTTTAATGTTTAGAGATTCACACAATGTTCTTTGCATTTTTCTGGGATAGACAATGGTCTTTGACAAAAAATGAAGAGTTCTTTCAAGGTCTTTAGGTAAAAAATGGTGTAAAATAGCTCTGGTCAATTGTGGCACACCTTCACCAATTGTGCTAAAGTGAATGGTTGATTGCGGTACTTTATCACCGATTGCGGTAATAAACAAGTCTTGTGGAAATAAATAGTTTAACTCTGGGAGACTTTTGTCAATTGTGGGAAAGTGTGGGCAATTGTAGTAAAAGGAAACAGTCTCAAAAAATACTAGATGATAGGTATCACTGTTTGAAAATTTTGATATTCTAGAACAAGGCTTTTTATTTGCAAGACAGTTGATGTTGACAACCCTAGACTTTAACACGTTTGACTTGTTTTAACATTTTGATGTTTGTTTTGCATTTTTCATAAACTAATGAAAGAACAAGAACAATAGACACTGTGTTTTGAAGAATGAAGACTGACAATGTGTATGTTCTACAACTTTTTCAAGTTGCAAGGTTATCACGAAGTCTCAACAATGAATAGTCAGATTAATCTATGTCAATGGCTTCAAAATACAATGTTATAGGCCCGATGCTTGAATGTCTTTTAGCTCACACAACAATTGTCACACTACTAGGACACGAAGGTCCACAACATAGGCACCCATGTTTTTTCCGTTGCCAAGTATTTTTTTTGTGGAGTGAAGATAACTTTCACTACACAAATACCATTGGACACATATGATGGGAATCTTGGGGGGAAATTCTACAACCCCTTGCACTATAATAAGGTATCTGTTCAAAGGTAAATCAGGTTGGCCTCTAAGTAACCAGGTTGTTGTAAGGGTCCGTGGCATCTACCCAAATGGTTTGTACATGTGTGACACACTTAAGAGCCTAGTTGAACATGTTGGATCCTTAGGGATATTCACCTGGTCCAGACTATCATCAACACACCTCACCTGAGCTTGGCTAAATAAGATAGAACTTTGGTTCACGCATTTTTTATATACTGATCAAAAGGATTACTAGTTTAAGGTCATTCTCTAAGGAAGAAGCGCATTCACTGGACATGCCTTTCTAAAAACTATAAAGGTGTCTAATATAACAGATTGTACAATTGCACCCAAAAATTAAGACATAAGGTAAATCGATTAAGCTCCAAAAGTTTGAAATGTGAGCTAAGCTACACCACCATACAAGCACAAATGTTCAATTTTAAGCCCTAAAATTATGTGTTGATTGCTTGTCCAATTTTAATGCACCAAATTGAAAGATTCTTTGCCTTGTTCAATTTTAGTCCCCCCATCAATTTTATGCCCAAATCTGAAATGTGAGATGTGAGATGTGTGATAAACACTATTCTTTTTAAACCTAAATTGATAAGTGAATGAATTTTAAGTTGTATTGTTATCTTGCCTCCTTGATTTGTACCTGTCAAAGAAAGTGTTTAGTATCTCAAGAAATGAAAGATTTCATTCCAAAACAACAGAATATCTGGAAACTCCAAGATTATTGAGATTGCTGAAATTAATGATGACTTTATACTTACCTGTGAATCTCTTAATTGAATCAATGTACCTTGTATATGCTTCACTTTGATCTTCAGTTGTGATTGTGATAATAGCCCTTTGTTGTGATCGATAGTTGATGGTTCTCCTTCTTACATCTCTTAATACTCTAACACCTAGTATGTGTCTGATTACCTTCTTTTTCATTCACTGTCAGTCATCCCTGCATGGAAACCAAGAAAAATAGAAAGAAATGTGTATTTTGATTCTATTGAAGTACTATTTGTTCAATTGCAGCAATCTATGGTCAATTGTGGTAGACTATGGGTGATTGCGGAAAATAACTTTCAACTGCAACAAGATGCATTTGATTGTGGCACGGATTGGGCAATTATGGTAAAATATAGGCAATCGCGACAAACAATAAGTAACTGCGGTCAAATACAATCAATTGTGGAAAAACTATCAGAAGATAGAAAGATAGAAGATGATAGAATAATAGTGCGAAAGCCTACAATCAATTGCGGTATTAAACCAGTCAATTGAGGTAGAATAGCAATGATTGAGAAATAGCTCAGATATCGAGAAAAAGATGAATCTTTTGGTCTGCGACCGTACAACTATGGCTGATTGGTTCTGTATGCTTCCTACAAGAAATATTTGTGTTGTTTGATTCACGTCGGGTTCACCAAAATGTACGCCTCCTCTTTCGTGATTCATGGTTCCCAATATTTCCAAAGGTGGGGGTTAGTAGCAATGGTTTACAATGATAGAAATCAAAACATATAAAGCTACCAATAATGAATAACTTGAAATGTAACCAATAAAATGTACAAACAAAGAAAGGAAAACAAATGAATGCAAACCCCAAAGTGCTTGAAGCTTCTACTGTCTCTCTCTACTCCTTCTGAAATGTTATTTTTGATTCTCAGTATTGGTGTGGGCAGCGTCTATGACTTGAGAAGCATCGAGAATTTGATACTTGAAATGTGTGTGTGATCGCAAGATGACTGGAATGCTAGAACCAAACTGACAGAGTAATGGCGCACAAAAGCTTGAAATCCTAGATCCTTCAAATGGTTATGAAGGGTTTATTATATAGGAATTGGTGATGAAATGAATGCTTGAGATCAATCCCAGAGATAGGGAGATGAACGGTTGAGATTAAAAGGAACTAGAGAAGCCATCAGTAAACTCCACCTCTTCATTTGGTAAACATGAGATACAGTTTGGTTGACTGAAGAGCTAATTGTGAGTTACCTTTTAGAGTTAAAGAGGTGGGTGGAGTTACCCATGTGAACTAGAGAGATGGGTGGAGTAACCCATGTGATCTGATTGGAGTTATCTCATTGAAGATAAATGAATATTTAATTCATTTATTTAATTAATGTTTTCAACATGTGAGATAATTGAATTCTTTTTGATTTAGAATTACTTTATTTGATAAAATTAAATTAATTTAATTGAAATTAATTTAATTGGAAGAATTTAATTAGTAAGTTTAAATATTTGAATTTAAGCTATAGGAAATTGAATTTAATTAGTTAATTAATGGTAATTAATCAATTAAGGTTAATTAATTAAATAAAATTAATTATTTAATTATTTTTGAGAATTTGATTAGATGATTTGGGGAATGAATTTAGAGGAAAATAGATGATTAATTAATGATTAAAAAACCATTAATTAATAGATGAAAAATTAGTATTTTTAATGTCAAGTCGCAATGCTGTCCATTTTTGGGTGTCTATAGCTAGCAAGTCCAAATCTTCATATTGATGCACTGGGACACATTATGGTTCTAATCAAGTCAAGATCTCAGTTATAACCAAGCTAATCAGGCTTAACCAAGTTAAGTCAGGTTATATGGTTTCAAATATGTGAAGTTAGTTCTGGTCGAGCCTACGAGTAAGCGTGGAATAACTAACCGAGTGATGAAAGCTACTACATACAAAGCATTTAATGAAAACTTAAAGAGAAAATTTTTGCTTGAAAGCTTTAGTTAAAGTGAATTTTCATCAATATTCTAAGTGTTATGGCATCTTCATCCAGTAGTAAGATCAAGAAGGGATCTGAGATGATAGTGAGGAATGCAGTCTATGAAGCCCCAAATTTCAAACTTCATCTAGAGATCACAGAGGAGATAGACCCAATGGGATCCCATTCCCAAATTCCTCTTAAGGTACTATTGATCCATGATATTAAAAATTTCTATCATTGTACCATTCAACAGCTAGGAACATTAGAGTTGAATCAAGCATATGAGGCCCTGTGTGGACATAAACGTGAAGCCAGAACACAAGGACCTCAAAGTCAAGGGTCTAACCCATATCTTGCATATGCCGAAGAATTTCTAGATAAAGAGAATTAGGTTTATTCTAAGCCATATTCATGACATGCATTTCTAGTTAGAGAAACCCATGAAAATCACTATGATGATGGTACATCGAGTGATAGGGTACCCAATTCTCGATATACCTAAAGCAACTAAAACCCTACCGTGAGATAATCAAGCTAATTTGACTCTTTCTAAGTGGGATGGAAGAGGCATGAAGTTGAATGGAGTCACTAAAATGGATCTAAAGTTATAAATTCATGTGATTGCACATAAGATATATAGTTCCATCCAAACAAACAGTGTTCCATGTGAGGCTGTGGACATGGCATACAAAGTGGTGAAGAACAATCTATCATTGGACCTAACCGAGTTGCAGCTAATCCAACTGAGAAAAAGCATGGAGAGAATCATCTAAGACCAATCCATTTAAGTTTGGTTCACTTTTGGTCTTCTTATTCTTTTATATTCAAAACTTTTTCCCTTCAAAAGGAACAGCTGTATGAAAGAAGGATATGCATATAGTTTATCAGATAAATGAGTTTATAGAAGAATTGGGAGACAATTTTGAAAAGCATCATGGATGCTTACTTTGAGAGTTTCAAAGATAAAATGCAAAACATATTCCAAATTCCCAAACAATTGGTAGATGACTATAAGGATTATATATGTTTCCTAGTTGACTGTGACAGAGTACACATCCAAGCAGTCAAAGCTAGGGTTGCATGGGTGAAACCTCTAAAATATGATGTTAACATTGATGAGACTAGAGCTATTATTGAGGCTCTTATTAATGAGCTTTTTGATCCTAAAGCGGCATATTTTTGTACTTATGAAGAAGCTAAGGGGAGAATAAAACTGGAAATTTAGATTCCCAAAATCTTGAAGAGAGGAAGAAAAATAACTGAGAAGTTTAGAAAGAAATATGGCAAGTCATCTGACTCTCCTCTTTCAATCACTGAAGGCAAAGAGGATGACATAAAGGAAGAAGAAGAAGAACTTGAGAAAGAAGAGGAAGAGGTAGAAGAAGATCCTTCTAAGAAGAAAAGGATAGCCTCCAAGAAAACACCAAAGATCTCTACTCTTGCCTTCACTACAAACAATCCCAGGAAATCAAGAAGAAAACTGATATTACCTAAAGAAGATGATGAAGAGGAAGAAACAGTTACATTCAAGAAGCCACCACTTACCTTTGAGAAAAAGGTTGAAAAATTTAAGGAAGGTAGTGGTATGTCAAGTCTTGGATCACCAAGGTATGCTTCCAAAACCAATGATGAGAAAAAGTTGGTTGAGGATGCATTAGTATAGAAGATGGAAAAATGGAAATGTGATCCATCTCAATTGAAAAGCCAAATTTCTGAAGACCTTCTTAAGGCAATTACCATTTACTGGAACAATGCAGTCTAGATTGAAAGGGACATCAAAAAACAAACCTTGAAGCAAGTCATGCCTGCATTGACTGATAAGTAGGTAAAAGATGCTATGTCTAAATATGAGAGTAGACATACTCAAAGGTTTAGAACCTTTCAATTTTTGGGAAAGAAAATAGAGGATTTTGTGCAGACCACAACTAAGTTGTGGGATTCTTATTTTGATAACAAGGAAGACAAGGAAGATGATAAGATAGAGGAACCAAATATATTCCCTTATGTACAGGTTAAAGGTGAAGAACTACTTGAGGTACAAACCATTGAGGAATCTAATGAAGAGTAGATAGTAGAGGAAGTGATGGCATCCCTTCCCCAATCACCTAGTCTGATTATCTTATCTTTGAGAAAGGAAAGGACCAAAGAGTCTACATCAGGTTTAGTAGGACCTGAGCATCAGGCTCTACCTACTACTGGCCCAAGCTAGACTGAGTCACAACAACACATTTGAATATTTCTATAGTAGCTACTAATTCTACAGTTGGTGCAATGATAGTTAATGACCTACTTCAATTGAACATTGAGGATAAGTATGATGATGGAAAAGGTAAGGAAATATTTCCTTAACCTATTCCAAAGGTCAAGGGTAAAGTAAAGGAAATAATTACTGATGAAGTTGACCTTGAGGAAGACATTGTGATTCTAAATTGGCATCTTTCTAGCCTAACAGCTAAGCAGATGGACATCCTTTGGGTTCTATAGAAGAAAAGAGAAAAACAACAGAAGCTCTAAGTTGAGAAGAAAAGGAACAAAGTGCTAGAGGAAATCAAAGGTATATTCCTAGATACACTATAGATTGAAGTCAATGAGAAAGAATCTATAATGGACCAACTTGTTGACATGGTTCACAAGTTTAACCATGATCTTAGTGGTTAGGACTAATTACTATGGAAGGCAGAAAGAAAATTTAAGAATAAGGTTCTAGAGAATGTTGCAGGTAAGATTGCAATAGATCAAGTATCCACCATTATTAGCTCTCTAGAAACCAGTGTGAATAATGTTGTGGAATTATTTTTAAAGTTGAGTGACACATCAAATTTTACCATGGAAATAAAGAGTAAGCTAACAAAGATTGACAATGATTTGAAGGCAAGTGCAAGCCAGTTGGCACTTGATCCTAGTTCAAGTTCAACACATTTTGTTAAGATCAGGTATCTGACTTATATGCAGGTAGAGATACTAAGGGAAGAAGGAAGAATAAGGGACTTCCTTTCAAAAATTCAAAGCCAACTCATTCCTCATATGGATGTCATGAAAAAACATATTCCTCATGCAAAGACACTCATCCATGATAACAATTTTTCTGTTGTTGAGCTTATGATGGAGTTGTTTGCAGAAATCTAGATTGAGTTGCACATCCTAAGGGTGTTGCAAGACAATTCGGACAAGGATTTGTCTCAAATTTTGAAGGTACATAGTGATTTCCTTTTATATTTTGGTATTACCTTGTAGATATGCATTTTTGGCATTTATGTCAAAAACAAGGGGGAAAGATAGGATATGTATATATGTGTATACAAAAAGGAAACATAGAGTATAGCAGAGGGTATATATATATGAGGAAATACATGTACATAGAAGAGGAAGATATATATAGAAAAGTTACAAAAATGATTTTGAAAAATTAAAAATAGAGTTAGTTGCAACCGAGTTGCAAAGTAGTAGTGAAAATTGAGCTAGTATCCAAGCACATGGTAAGAGGGAGTTTTGACTTATCAGTTTGTTTGATCAGAGTTTTTGGTATGATAAGTGTTTTTGTCACTAATGCTAAAGGGGGATATTGTAGACCTTATGGCAAGGCATATTTTCAATTAGTGCCAAAACACTTAGTCATTCATATGGCTATAGTGTTAACCGAGCCAACAACTTGTAGTGTTGACCGAACCAAGTAGTTGCAGTGTCAACCGAGAATTTAGTTCCAAGTTGTGTCTACCAAGTCACCAGTGTTACCTGAGTTGCATAACATCTCCGAGAGATCAATGTGGATGGAGCACCCAGTGTCAACCGAGTGCCAGAGTTGCCAAATTTACTATGTCATCTGAGTGTCGATATATCACCCGAGTGGATCACTGGACCCGAGTATCAGCGTTGGGCTGACTTAGTAAATATTTATTGATGCTATTTAATATGATAGTAGCTGACTTATGGAGGTAATTGATTTGGATAGGAATATATCTAAGACACTTTGTTTATCCTAATAAAATATCAATCATATTAGAAACATTAAATACATACATAGATGTGAATATGAAGAGGTAGATTGATTAGAAGGCTACAATAGTATAAAGGAATAGGAGAGACTCATCTATCACATTCATGTGATCAATACTACATCAAAGGATCTTATTCATCAAATCAAAGTTGCATAGAAGATCATTCACTAATTCATTCTAACAGGTGTATCAGTCAAAATCCTTTAAGAGAGTGGACCTAATAGTCCTTCACAAATATTCTAGTA
This sequence comes from Thuja plicata, assembly GCA_018584345.1. NCBI lineage: Eukaryota > Viridiplantae > Streptophyta > Pinopsida > Cupressales > Cupressaceae > Thuja > Thuja plicata. The sequence goes on from MU226793.1 coordinate 4,271,844, forward strand.
GAGTGCATACTTAACTGTATTGTATAAATCATTTCACAAGGTGTACCTAATAGTCCTTATTACTCCTAATAGGGTAGACCATTAGAAGTGGTCAATTTTAAGCCTTAATCAGACAACTTTATTACTGCAGTTCTAAAGCTTGTGGGTATCATCCCCACCCCAGTTTTACTTTTTATTTTGAAGGTTTCTGGGTCACCATATCTTGTGTCAAGTGTTATGAATATTTATTTCTGTTCTATTCCATGCATGCAATAAGATTAGACAATCTAATAAAGGATAAAAGAAAGAAGTTTTATTGGTTCTTTATTCACCCCCCCACCTCTCTCATTCACCTAGCCTACAATATATTTGCAACAACAATAGAGTGTTTAGAGATTCAAAAAACCCCCTTTGAGAATGTTAAAAATCAAGTTTGCAAAATCTTAATGGAAAAATTTAGAAGCACTCTTTCAAGAGACTCTACTCTTAGGAACAAGGCTCAAGATTTTAAAGATATCCTTAATTGGGATTTATTGGGTAAAATTATTAAAAGCTCCCAATCCTAGAGATAATATCATATGGAATGCCCCATTGATAGGATGGTTTAAAGGTAACTTTGATGGATCTACTAAAGGAAATCCAGGTACGGATGGAGTGGGAGGATTAATAATAGATTGTGCTAGTAATTGTCTGGGAGCGGTTGCTGCTCCCTTGGGAATTCAAACAAACCATGTTGCTAAAGCCTAGGTGGCCCTCCAAGTTGTGATGTTGGCTAAGGAAATTGGATTCTTGAAGCTATGGCTGGAAGGAGATTATCTAAATATTATAAACTGCATAAAATGAAAAATTGAGGCTTCATGGACCATAGTCCATATAATTGATGAAATTAAATCAACCTTAGGTTCTTTCCAACAAACCTATATTTTCCATGTTTATCGTGAAATAAATAAGCCTGCGGATGGGCTTGCAAATGTGGGCGCCTAGTATGACTTAATAAAAATATGAAGAGATGAAGAAGATCTTAAAAATGAGATTTTAAGTCTAATCAAATTTGATAGACTTAATCACAAGGAAGGGGTCATTAATACAAAAAGAAATAATGAAGAGGACACTTGAATTTTCAAGGAGAGATACCTTTCAGTTGAAGTTTGAAATAATAATGAAAGGGATAATAACACACAAAATGTGGGTTATGTTAAGCATATTGAATCAAATAATCCAGATGCATAACACTTTCTTGCTTGCTAGGATCCTAAGAAAACATAAAATAGAAAAAGAAATGAGAGGTGGTATGAGAAGGGAAGAGCTGCTGGATTGTGAAAAATGGAAAAATGATAAAAGTGTCTGGAGAAATCTCAAGTGTCGTGAGATGACCCCGTATATGGAAAGGCTCCATGGTTTTGACAAAGAGGTGACTGCAAAATTTGTAGCTGGGTGGGCTAATTGCAAGGTTTACCTAATGGGTAAGTCTTTTCCACTTATGCTGAACCTAGTTTCTGAGATAACGAGTATGCCTTTAGATGGAATGAAGTTCTATAGGGATAACAAGCATACGAGGTCTCAAGATTTTAATATTTTCCCTAAAAATTCTTGAGAAGAAGCAATGTTGAGTAAAGGCTCTGGGGATTATGTGGATATTTTTAAGATTAAGAGTATTTGGGCTAAAATTCTGAAAGTAATGATAGAGTACTTTAGTCTTGATGAGCGCTACTCCAAAATTTACAATCTCCATTTTGTTCTTGTTAACCATTTCAGGCATAATAAGAAATTTTATTTTCCCTATTTCTTTCTTAGCTCTCTGAATAACAATATAATGGAGAATAGGAAAAATTCAAGTGTCCCAGTGCTGCATGTTGGGTTAATCATGCTCATTGCAGACTATGTCAGGGAAAAAATTCCTGAACCAATACCCAAAATGGTTAAAGGGAAGAAGAAGAAAATCAAAATAGAAGAGATAAGGGCTGAAAAAAACAAGAGGGAAAAGAATAAGAAGAAGGGAAACGTTGAAAGCAGACAGGAAAATTAAAGCCAAAGCCTTTCTCTTCAGGGAAATGAAGAAGAAATGATGCTAGAGGAAAATATGGAGGATGATCCTGTGGAAGAGAAGAAAGAGATAAATGAATATATTAAGGGCTCTGCAACAAAGGAAAAAGAAAGTGAAGAGAGAAATGAGGAGGTCCAAGATGTGGGAAAAGATGATGAAGATCAGGAGGTGGAAAAAGAGGAAGAAAAGGAAGAGAAAAAGGATGCTAAGGATTCTGAGAAGAAAGACTCGAATAGGAAACCTAAAAATTTAGGGCTGTAAAAAGAGATCAGAAAAGGCAGAGGACTAAAAAGGATAAGGAGATTTCTATCAGCTTCAAAACCAAGGACTATATTCTGTAGGAGGTCAAGAGCAAGGAGGACTATGGAATTAATTCAGAGAAAATTATCATTTAGGAAATAAAAGAGATGAAACATAATGAGAAGGCAATGGAAGAAGCTATGGTGCCCCTAAAAGTGAAATTGGATAAGATGGAAAAGGACTATAAGGAATATTTTTTGATGAAGGTAAATAACAATAACTCCAATGAGGACCTGACAACCAAAATTTCTTCCATTGTCGATGAAAAGCTAAAAGCTTTAAATGAAAAACTTAGTAATAGTGGGCATATGATTAAAATTTGTTTGAAGCATAGTGTTATGCCTTGCATACCCGTCCCTACATTTTGTAGGCAAAATTTTGGGTCCCCCTTTTCGCTTTTGCTCTTTCCTTTGGTTTCTTTTGTTTCCTTTGTTTTCCCTCTGGGCTTTGCTTTTGTGAGGGTTGTCTTTCTTTTGCTTTTGTCTTCTCGTGTCTCTAGAACCCTGTCCCGGAGTTTGTTTTTTATTTTGAGAGCTGCATTCCAGACTCTAGGATTCTCTTCCATCACGTCTTCTTTCTTGAGAAGGTGTGGTTGCATGGAATCCCCTAGCCCAGAGTCCAGAGGTTTGCTTGTCCCAGAGTTTGGGGAAAGAATAAAACACATTTTTACCCTAAGGGTATAAATAGAAGTTACCCATAATTTTCACATTTACCACGATTAAAAAAATCAGAGCAATTACCAGAGCGATTAAGACAATTTGAAGCGATTAAGTGTAGATTGCTTTGGTAATTAACAAGGATGTAACAAATGATTTGCAGTGCTTGCTCATGGTTGCTTGAAGGTGAACTTTTTGTAGAGCACCTCTTGTTCTCATCTTTCTCGCATTTCCCCACATTTCCTGGTAGGCCTTCAGCTCTCTCTCCTCTCTGCTTTTTGTTTTTCTATTTCTTGCTTGTCTATTGTGTTTTGTTCTATTTTGTCCTGGTTCTATTTTAGTTTCCCTATGTCATTTTGTTGGCTTTCCTGTCGCCTCCCATTGGTGGGTTGGCTCTGCCAAAGGGTTGTTCACCCTCTATGTAGTTATAGTTTAGTTGTAAGTACTTTGTATATTTCATAAAGTAGTGTAAATGCCCCTGTATGTAGTTTCCTATACATTTCTATATATACATCCATTTTTGTGGTCAGTCTGCAAGTTGTGCTTTGGCCCTCATAGCATTTTGACTCCTATATTTAGTGTATATTTTATGTTTATCCTTCCGTCTATGTTGAGCTTGCCCTGCTCCATCATGTTTAAACCAATTTTTGAGCTCATTAGAGATACTCACCACGGTTCAAACTTGACACTTCACTGGTTTGAGCCATGGCGGCTTTCTCTCTCCTTGAACATGTCATTTTAATGGTGGAATTAATTTCCCATGAGTGGGCATTCAAATCCCATCCCATCTGGCATTTATTTCCCTTGTGTCAGCACACTTGTCACCATTAATGCCACTACATTGGCTGTCACATAGCCACATGATAACCCATGTTAGCTAAGTACAACTTACTATCGGTCACATCAAAAATAGCTATTTATTTCAGACTCCGGGTGCTAAGAAGCCCCTGGGTCTTCATCCTATTTTTTCGCTTAATCCAATGCCTCGGAGCCCCAAGTGTTGACCAGAATCCAACCCATGTTAATTTCACTATTCTAGGATTTTGATGGTGAATTGGTGGTGAATTCCCCTGAGTCCTTAAAGTATTTTTATCGTATCATGTATTGACAGTTCTCCGGTCTTGTAGGTTGCAGATACATTGATCAAAACGTCTGAAGTGATCACTCCTCCTGATAGCCCGGAGCTTCCAACTACCTCCACCTAGGTAGCTACAAAAATAAAAGCCGAAAAGATGCTGGCCAAGCTGCCACTGACTTCTAAGTACCTGAAGGAGGGTGCTCTCGTAGGGTCCAAGGTGGACTCTAGGTTGCAAGAGATAATGGATATAGAGCCCAGATTATGGGCTGAAATGTAGGTCTTAGTCCAAGCCATCTACCAACATAGGTACATCAGAGATGATATGGTTAAATACTTGGCCGCCTCTAGGATCATCAAAGCTGCAATTTTTCCCTACTCGGTGTAAGCACCAGAGCTGATACTCCAATTGAAAATGCTTTACAATGCCCCTACTCTGGTTGTTCTCCTCACTGATCCTCGACCGCTACATTATCCAGCGACTATCGTCAATCTAGAAGAAACAACTTTTGCTTTAGGGTTGGGTATCCCTCAATTCAAGGGAGCCACAATTCTCAGCATGGCCATGTCATTATAGGAGTTTGAAAGATCTTCTATTCTCTCCCGGAAACATCTCAACACACACTGGCTGAAGTCCCTGAGAAGCGACTATAAAAAGATGAAGTTGGAGATCCCCCATGGACATTTTAAAGAACTCATTCAAGCCAGGATCATATTCCTATGCAGTCTCTTCGGAGAACTCCATGCCCAAGATTTCTCAGCATGGATGTATTAACTCCTCTACTACATCACCACCCATAGTTAGAGCTTCAATTGGGTGGCCATCATCGCCAACTATGTGGACACGCAGCTGAAAAGTGTCCTCCAGACCTCCAAGTTTCATATGACATCCTACGTACTCTGGACACTAGCCTAACAGAGACCTGCCTTCCAGGGTTTGCAAACAATGGGTGTTCTTGGGAACGGGTCAGGCTAGTTGACGCCATTGGATCATTATCCTCAGGTCCAATGGGAACTTAGTTTCCCAAATTTTTGTAGGTTAAATGATACCTTCATTTACCAAACTATTCTGACACTTACTCGGGATTTTGGCTATGAGTTATTGCAAGAGGCAATGAACTTGGTGAGTTCTTACAGAAATTAATTTATTCAACTCTAATAACACATATATATTCGGGTGACTAACTTCTCTGGGAAACTATATATTCTTCCCTGGTATTGTAGGGATAGAATCATTCTTTTAGAATTCTACAGACAGATTCTAGAGCTGCACGCCTGCTTCACATTGAAAAAGATTACCAATGTTCCATTCCCAATCTCTTGTGGGAACTATTCTTGCAGTCTTGCCACAAAAAAAGAGGAAGACAATGAACTGAAGCATCTAGGACTGGTCGAATTTGACATCCCCAAAATAATTTGTATCTGTTGGGTAAAATAGTACTAGTGCTTCCCTGGGTGTCCCCACCACATAAAGAATATATTAAAGATTTATAGGCAGATTGCCAGGATAGTTTTGATATCCAGGCCTGCCAACACTTGTAGATGTCTAAAGGCTTGATGAAAGCCCTCAACCTTTGGGGTTTCCCGAAGGGTTTCTCAGATGATAGACCGCTAGAGGACCCATTTTACAAATAGCAGGGGTTAGAAAAATTGGATCTCCCTCCGGTGGATTGAGCCACCCTAGAATATTTAACAATTGAGGGAGTATGCCACCCCATTATAGAAAATAGTCATAAGTATTTTGCACGCGTGTGTCCCAAGAGCACCCAAAAGGGACAAATTTTTTGGAGGTCTGCCTCGACCTCCAGAGCTACAGGACCCAACATAAGAAAGATGAAGGAGATAGAGGGTACCCCAGCCAAGGTACCTACCTAGGGTCCTCTCCCCATAATGGAATAATTACAAGAGAAAATGGAGGCATCAAGGATAGAAAGCTACAAGATAAGTGCACAACTTTCCCAGGTCCTCCTTGCAACTCTAATAGCATCTGCTCGCCCAACAGGATCCCTGTCATTGGCCGCAATGATGAGCAGGAAGAATTTCACTAAGGCAAAGTCTACAAGGGTTTTGGATGCTAGGGTCCCACTACAAAGGAAGAAGAAGTAGAAGGTGAACCCCATTCCAAGCATAGAAGAGGGCCCTGGTATGCCTAACATGCCCCCAATAGATGTCAGTTTGGATTCCCCCAAACTTGAGAATATTTTAGATACCTCTCCCCTGCATGATGATTTTGATGATGTCTTCAGGATAGATGAGATCATGAACCTACATGAGGATATAGATTACATGATAGAAGAGATCATCACTTAGGAAAAAGAGGAAATCCCCATTGAGAAGAAATTCCCGGAGCAAGAAGTTGCCACAAAGAAGGGAGTCTGGGAAGAAACATAGAAGGAGCAAGAAGGGCGCAACAAAAAATTGGTCCAAGAGACCGAGGATGGACCAAGAAAAATAGTAGATGAGAAACCGATGAGTGGGGAAAATAGACCCATGAGATCAATTGTACCTCCATTCATCATGCTCCAAATGCCTTTGGTTACTCCGGGAGACCAAATGCCCTGGAGTACATTTGGTGAGGTAATCACAGAGGCCCAAACACTAAATCTTGGCCTAATACCTCAGCCACCTCCAGAAAATATTCCAATGGAGGAAGATGTCCTAGAGAATGATGCTGAGGAAGAATGATAGTACTAGATGAGGGAAGAACCCCCAAAGATACAAATGTTAATTCGCCCGATGCTGAGAAGGATGGGGAAATCCCCAAGGATACAGGTGATGTTGACACTGGCAGAGAAGAAACCCTAGACATCACAAAAGAGGATGCCACCATGACAGAGAACACTGAGGCCTCAAGATAACATGAGACGGAATAGGAATAGGAAAAAGAGGAGCCCGATGACATTGCAAATTCTGGTTACATGCCATCGGATTATGAAGGAAATCCTGATGCCTGGGTCTCAACAACAAAGCTGCCCCAGCCGCCTTAATGGCTGGTGGAATCAAGAAAGAGAAAGGCCCTGGAGGTAGCAATAAGTGTTCTACTCTCCTTGGCCAAAATGATGGCCTAAAATGTAGAGGCCAAGCACCTTAAGAAGGCCTGGATGGTCCATACCCTCTAGATCGGTCCAGCAAGAAGTACGATTGCAGCGATCGCAACACCTTGCCTAGATGCAGATGCAACTGTGGTAAGGCCCAAGGATTATACTATTAAAGAGGTAACATTGGGGAGGAGAGATAAAAATGGCAAGTTGGACCTGCTGAGGGAGGCCACCAAATTAGTGGAGGCCTAGTACAATAAACATACCTAGAAGTTGAAAGAGGAAAGAGAGACCAATGAAAATCTCCTTACACTTCTAGCAGAACTCACACAGCCCCTGGCTGAGATCCACCTAGAAGATTCTACCTCCAGATTAATGCTTGTATAGGGTGATGTGGATACTCTAAGGGCCATGCAGAAGAAGGCCCAAGCTATTGACAGGTGGATCACTGAGCAAGTAGTCACCGTAAGGCAATTCTTAGTGGTGTCACTCCCAGATCACTATCATGTCAACTTTCTCCTCAATCAGGCAAATGCCTCCACCTTCATGTGGGAGAAAGACTTAGAAAAGTATAAAAAATGGAAGGGCAGGTTGGATGAAGTCTTCAACACCAGGGAAGAAGCTGTCAAAGACGCGGTAATTTTGGGAGATGAATCATATGACTCCCTTCGAGACTAGTACTCCAGACTTGACCTCATGATTGAGGTATGCAAGGAACTAGTTAAGGCCCTAAAAGAGAAAGTAACTATGGCCCAGTATCCTTTGGGCCTATAGAAGGCATTTGTGGTAAGGGTGTCATGAGTCAATCCCTTCACCACCGGAACATGCACCCCAGAGGATTATGTCCTTAGTAAGTACAATGAATATATGGAGTCCCTATATCAATCCACTAGGGATTTTGATGGGGGAAGGTTATCAAGATTATCTAAGATGATGCTTTGGGCACATGATGCCATTAAGATATTTTATGAATTTCAAAACGAGGTCAGAGAAGTTGAAGAAAAGCTTGAGGCTATCCATGGCCGATGAAATTACATTAAGGATATAGATGAAGAAGGCATAAGGCAAGTTTTGGAAGCATTTAAAAATAGTAAAGGGCCATAAGGTTCTCTAGGTCCTAGATATTTTCATCAGTAGGGGATAATTTGAAAATTATTTATTCTTTAAGTTCAAGTTCCCAGATCATGGAGCCCCGGATCCAATAAATTTTGCATTCTTTGATGACCCATGTCCAAGTTCTCTGGAGCTGACCGGTCATTATCAAGAAGTTAATAAGGGTGTCAGAAAGTAGGTGACCCTAGCAAGGCACATCAGCTCGAGGAATGGTTCTGGAAGGTGGTCTTCCCAAGGTACCGCTCCAGCATTGAACACCTGGTGCATCAGAGATAGTGAGGAACTTTTTCATTGATGAAGTATGTAGCCTCGATCCCTGAGGGATCAAATTTCTTCTTTTCTCCTTTCGAATCTCTTCTCGAGGCAAATTATTCGATACCTCTTTTCTTGTCTTATTCTTCTGACATGTCAGACCTTTGTTCTTCTTGAGGTTGTTGTAGCGTGGTGTAGGTAGTACCAGCCACTGGAAATAGTATTTTATTATTGAGTGTAAAGTTAAGTAAGGTTAGTTTTAGGGCAAGCATGTGTATAAATAATAAGTCTGACCTTGTTCCAAGGGTTGGTGAAATTGATGATTTTGCAGTCCATATCTATAGCATTTTAGTATTTCATTTCTAGTAGTTGCAGAGCTCAATGCTCCTTAGTTCTTAGAAGTTCTCAGTAGATAGAGGCTCCCTGGGAGCCATTGTTGTATACAATAGTGCCACTAGGAAACCATTAATGAGAAGGAAGGATTCTCATAATGTTGTTTTTTGTCTTCTCATCTTTGAGTTAATACTCTTTTTTTTTGTATTTTTTTTATGTCCCTTGCTCTAATATTTTAAGTAGATTAACGACCTTCTTTTCCCCTCGCTATTGAATATGTATGAACTAATGGTTTTGTGTGCATTCAGTATTTTATTGTAGTATGTTAGAGCATGGTTGATAATTTAAATGTATTTGCATGACTATAGGTAGATGGAATACTTCTAACCCTGGCCTATCTTTTGAAGTTTATTTGGTTAACTAACGCGCGCTTGCAGGAAATCCCAACTCACCTAAATCCCTGAAGAAGATGAGCTAAGAAAAATAACTATCCCCCCCAAAAAAATAGTCACACTCCCAACTTACCTCCCGTACTATCAAGACCTGACTCTCATGTGCTTGAAGGCCTAGGAAATTTATTCCCTAGACAACCTTTATAGGAGAATTTGGTTGGTACCCCGGTACCCAGTGACAACTTACATCTATTGGCAGACCTAGTCACAAAGTCCCATCAACAAAAATTGGTGCTACAAGGAGGGCATGAGCTTGTCCCCTTCTAAGGATTTATATTTTACACCACTTGAGGGCTCCCCAAGCCATAGTTTTAGGAAGCAAAGATTTAGTGGGATTGGATCATTTTCACCTGCCCGATTTGAAAGATTCCTTGGATCATCCCCCAATCCCGGTAGGTTTGTTGAACTCGAGCCTCCCGCTCAAAAGAAGTAGACCCCACAATCCAAGCTAGCCAACATTGTCTTGGTATCTACCACATATTAGAATACCTAAGCCCCTCAGACAACCCTGAGGAATAACACTTAGTCTAGCCAAAACCCAACACCCCTGATGGTTGTGTATTTCAGTAACACTGGGTCCCCAATGGGATAGTTTTCAGGTGCAACCAATCATCTTCCTGCACACTTGGAAAATATCTACCCTTGATATGAGCACTTAGGCTCATGAACCATAGAAGAGAATCTAAAAGCATACAAAGATGCCATGAACCAACATCAGATCCAATATCAAGATGTTCCCTCTGTCCTTGGGACAAAATGAGCTAAACTGGTACCTGAATCTACCGGCCAACTCCATCAATACTTTCCAGAATATGTAGGACATCTTCTTGGCTTCCTTCTATGTACATGTGGACCCATCATGGTCCCATAGCTAGTTCATATCCATTAGGAAGGAACCAAATGAACCCCTTGTAGCATTCAACCATCAGTTCCAACACGCTTTGAAGCGGTGCATGGGTCCCTTCATCCCATCTACAGATGTAACCATCCAAACATACCTAAATGGAATGGACCCTTTCATTGCCACTCTCCTATGGAGAACTACCATGCCTACTGACCGGGATACTCTGGCAAAAGTTTACAACCTAGCCTTGGAGTTGTCCCGTGGTTTGAACAAAGCTCCAAGCGAGATTGGGAAGAGCATGCCTTTCAACATGATACCTGGCAGAACTTCTTATGCCAAGGGATAAAATCCCAATCAGGAAATGGGTGCCCCTATAATGGCCATGAAATCCCCACCACTACCGATAGACCAACATGCTTGGTATATATACCCATCATAAGCCTAGACAATACCAAGTTTGGAATTTGTTCCTTGGAACCAGCCATAGCAAACACAACCACCTTCGACACAACCTTCCAGAGTGGATTTCTTCCAGTTTTTTGGGCCAGGAGGACTGTTTCCCTCGAATTTGGTAGATGTTGCCACCTTCCTCAGGAACCAACCCCAACAACCATCACACTGTGATGTAAACACCCAGCTGTCCATTGAGGTTGAATCCCTCCGATGACTCTTGTCTTCACTGACTTTGGACATGGGACAGCTGAAGGTGGGTTCTTTTGCACCCCACGACTCCAATTCCCAGAGAGAGAATATCTTCTTTGGCTAATGAAATACCAATTCTGGAGGAAGGAATTACAACAACGGGCATTAGCCCAACCAAAAACAATGGAATAACAACGGAAAAGCTAGAGGTCCTCCTACAAACCAAAACACCACTCAGGGTAGTGCTAGACCTAGCCACTCTGCACAACTTGCAGAATTCTACCCCATGACTAACTGGTATAGATTGCACAACATCGACTCTCATTTCAAGGTGAACTATGCCACCGTAGAGGAGGTCATCATGATCTCCCAATCGGATAGGCAAAACCTATCGATCTTGCACCCCTAAAAATGTCCACGCAAGAGCCCACTCATAGTGCCTTCACCTGTGAGACCATTTTCTTTGAACTAGATCATGAAGAAGATGAAGAAGAACCTAAATTGTTGAGGTTCTTTGATGAATCTGTTCTGGCCTTTGAGGCCAATGCATTAACCAACCTCGAGACTCCTTACAACCCTCAGAGTCAAGCTAGTAAGGGACTAGTTTACACACCTACACCATCCAAAGATACCCTTCCCCGAGACAACACAACCGATTGCTCCTTCCCACTAAAAGGATCTATCTCTAACCAAGCTAAAGATCCAGTTGAGCGAAGCCAACAATACCCCGGGGGGAGGTTTGATATCACAAAGGTGTTAGAACAAACTACCACCTCTATGAACTTGATGGAGATTTTAATGAACTGTCCCGAGAAGAGGAAGTCTCTTTTGAAGCTCTTGGGAAACCTGAAAGCTGTCAGTCGCCCACCCAAGACTGTCACTTTTGATGGTGCCAACACGACCATCTTCTGGGGAAACACTAAGGATCTTCCCTTCTTACTAGGTCTCAACATACAAGGGAAGAACCTCCATAATTGCTTGGTAGATTTTGGTGCTTTGGGAAACATCATGCCCTTATTAATATGCCAGAAGCTCATACTACATCCCACTCCATCCAAGGGTGCAGTAGTCCAGCTGGACAAAACTGCTGTCAAAATGGTAGGTGATCTGAAGAACATCTAGATTCAGCTCATCCAAGACCACTACATAGAAAGTATAATTGACATCCAAGTGGTGGACATCTCGGAGACTTATAGGATGTTATTAAGTTAGAATTTGTCTAATTCCCTTTACAAGTATTTCTCCAATGAGTTTTCCCACTTGTGGCTCCCCTGGGAGGGAGAACCTAACCAGATCTGGGTAGAAAGCAAGCCCAGGATGAAACATGCCCTCACCAAAGTTGGGAGGGTGAATGAAGTCCTCTTCTTTGAGACTTCCCCTGGGGTGTACCAACACCTGGAAATCCTGACATTTGATTTCACCCATAGGGAGGATCCCATAGTTTCTCAGAGAACACAAGACCTAGACAAAAACTAAGGGGTGAGGTTAACTCATATGGTACCACCGCAACCCTTGCTACACTCTTATCTAACTCCTGGTACTGGGTGCATTATTAGAATCATTTAGAACTAGAGTGTGAGCCCTATATATCTGCTACTACCCATCACATCAATACCTCCCGAGAGAAAGAACACAAAGCATACATGCCTAGACCCAGTAATTTGTCCAACAACATCCTCGTAGTGCAACTTTTCCAAGCATCCCAACCACTGACTTCTCTAGAAGAAAACCTCATGCACGTGATATCAGAGCCAGAGGAAACTCCTCCCAACCTTCCCAAAAATAATCCAAAGGCCCCTTCACCTTCCTATCACCAGACAACAAACAATGACTTGTGGACCCTGGAGTTTGACGGGTCCCAGTCTAAACAAAGCTTTGGGGCTGGAGTGGAATTGATCAACCCATGGGTAAAATCCTTCCTTGCATCTTATAGGCTACAGTTCAAATGCATGAAAAATGTCATGGAGTATGAGGCCTTGGTGCTTGGACTCCTATTTGCACTAAGAAAGGGAATCACTCACCTTTGGGCATTGGGTGATTCAGAGTTAATAATGAAATAGGTCTGGAGCCAATACTCTTGTCATGATAAAAGGCTAGCCGCATACCGCAACCAGGCATGTAGCCTCATTGAATGTTTTGATGCCTTTGGCATTGAACTCATTCCCCCGAAAAGAAACTACATTCTGGACGCACTTGTTGTATCTTCCAACACTCTTGAGCCAATGGCTAGCTCTCAGCTCCATAAGTTTTCCATTAATATGGTCCCCACCCCATCCATTCTAGAAAATTTCACCCACTTTTAGGTCTTCAAGGATAATCAACATATTCTAGCCTTCATGGCCAATGTTGGTGTTTTTGAGGACCAGGTAGTGGAAGAAAAGGATCACGAAGATACTGGGCAGGGTGAAGAGGACAATGGGATCATAGACTTGCCAATAAACACCATCCCTAAGAGGATAGTAGCATTGGAATGAATCTTTGACTTGGACCCTCAGGGCAAGGAAAATATATCATCCTTCTTGGAGGGAGGAAAATTTGAAAAATTTAACATCAGCTGGGCCAATGAAGAAAAATTGGTATACATTGGCACCTCCTGCTCCCCCGAGGAGAAGGAGAAGATTCTTGCGGTTCTTTGAGAATAGATTAATGTAATTGTGTGGGGGTATGAAGATTTGAAAACCTATGACACATCCATTATGACCCACACCATCCCACTAAAGCTTGATGCTAAGCCCTTCCGACAAAAGCGAAGACCAGTAAACCCACTAATAGAGCCTCTAATCCATTAGGAGGTTCAAAAAATGTTGTCCGCCCAGATTATCTTCCCTATCCAGCACACTACGTGGGTTTCCAACCTCATCCCTGTGAGAAAGAAAAGTGGCAAGATCCACCTTTGTATGGATTTTTGCAATCTGAATAAGGCATCCAAGAAGGATAATCACCCTCTCCCCTCATTAGATGAGGTATTGAAAATCATGAGTGGATCACAAATGATGTCCTTCCTGGATGGGTACTCTTGGTATAACCAGGTCATGGTTAAGTATGAAGATAGAGACAAAATGATGTTCACCACCAAATGGAGAACATTTGCATACTAAAGGATGTCCTTTGGCCTAATCAACACAGGGGCCAAATTTCAAAAGGCTATGGACATTGCGTTTGAAGGCCTATTAAACTAGTGCATAATCATCTACATGCATGATTTGACAGTCTTTTCCCAGGATAGGCATGATCACTCCGCCCACCTCACCCAAATTTGCAAGAGATGTCATCGGTATGGAATATCCCTCAACCCTAAGAAATGTATATTTGGGGTCACTAAAGGGAAGTTGCTCAGGCATATCATCTCCAAGAAGGGTATATCTATTGACCCTGAGAGAGTTGAAGTGCTGCTAAATCCACAGATGCCTGGAAGAAAGAAGGAAGTGAGATATTTCTTTGGAAAGATAAATTTCATCTGGCGGTTCATCACTGGATTCACTGAGATAGTGAAACCACTCAATGAGATGATGAAAAAAGATACAAAGATTGAGTTGAGTCATGAAGCAAAGCAGGCATTTGCCCAGATTAATCAAATGATTGTGGAGGCACCTATCTTGGCTAGTCTGGACTATTCTCTCCCTTTTCACATATACTCCTTTGCTTTGCCGCATTCTGCCATGGCAGTTTTGACCCAGAAGGTCAAAGGGGAAGAACGACCAATTTCTTTCATGAGCTCCCCTTTTAAGAATGCCGAAGTATGGTATTCACCTTTGGAAAAGCAGGCCTTTTATTTCATCCGCGCCATGAAGAATTTTTGGCATTACATTCTCCAGAGAAAAGTGCATGCTATCATCCTAGACCAGGCTGTTAAGTCTTTGCTCTTGCAGAGAAAATTGGGTAAACGACGGGTGAAATAGATGGCCATCCTCCAAGAGTATGATTTGGAAATTCAACCCATGAAGATGGTCTAAGGCCAGGGACTATGTAGAGTGATGGGAGAAGGAACCCGAGATATCGAATGCCAGACATATATAGTGGAGTTCATCACTCAAGATCCATGGTATACTGATCTAGTATACTTATTATTGAACAACAGATGGCTTGAGGGGCTTCCCCCAAAGAAACATCACACCCTATGAATAAAGAGTGCACACTTCATGATAAAACATGGAATGCTCTTTCATAGGAACTATGAAGGGGTATACCTCCGGTGCATTGATAGGGACCAAGGTACGAAGATGATTGAATAATTTCATGGGCAGTTTGGAACCGAGCATGGCTCAACTGATGCCACTGCCCATCAAATCCTCTGGGCCAGATACTATGGCCCTATATCTTTAAGGATGTCTACACTCATGTTAGGAGATGCCATACTTGCCAAATAGTGGCACATCGTGAGCAGAACTCGACCATGCCTTTGCAGCTGGTCTTCGAAGCTAGACCCTTCACCCAATGGACATTTGACTTTATCAGGGAAATCAACCCCAAATCATCTACCAACCATCTGTACATCCTTACTGCTACCAATTACTGCACGCGGTGGTCTGAAGCAATTCCTTGTAAAAATAACATGGCAAACGTAGTTATCAAATTCATGGAAGAAAACATAGTCACAAGATTTGGAATGCCTTTTCCTATAGTGTGTGACAATGGTCTGGCATTTTCTTTGGTGTAATTACTTGAATGGACCTATGAAAGAAATATCACTCTAAATTTCTCCAGCAACTACTACCCCCAAGGTAATGGTGTTGCTGAATCAACCAACAAAAATCTACTTGAGGTGATCAAACATCTGGTAGAACAGGACCCCCAAGACTGACACCAAAAGGTTAGATTTTTCCTCTGGGCAGACCACATCTGCATAAAGGCATCCCTTGGGACATCTCCATTCCATCTAGTTTATGCCTAGAATCCAGCATTCCCCATCAACTTACAGATCCCAGTTTTATATTTTATACAGGAATTCAGCAACTAGGACAACATTGTGGAAGTTTGGCTTTTGAACCTAGTACGAATGGAGGAACAAAGAGACACAACCCTTGAAAATTATGCACATCATCAAGCAGTAGTAAAATGATGGTTTGACTAAAGAGCCTAGTATAAGGCCTTTTAGATTTTAGACTTGGTCCTCCTGTGGGACAAGGCCCGAGAAAAGAAGGGAAAGCACACTAAGTTCTAACGGCTCTGGCTTGGACCGTATCTGATAGCTAAGATCTGTGGGGAAAATGCTTATTGCCTCGGCACTATGACTGGAGAAGCCATCCCATTGCCTATCAATGGACAATTTCTCAAGCACTATTTTGAGTAAGCTAAGTGATGAGTTTTCCCAAAGTTATACTATACGTAGGTTCTTACTTGTGAATATCTTTCCTAATGCTCCATTTGGAGTACCTTGTAAATAGTTTATCGGATGTCCTCTAGGACCGCCTTTCCTTTTTGTTTTTTCCTTTGTCTTTGGCTTTCTTTTTATTTCATTTGTTTTCATTTGTTTTTTGGTTTCCCAACATGTTGCCTTCCTCTTGTAGACAGGTATGCTTCGTATAACATCTAGTCTTTGGAACGGTACCTTGTGCATTCTGGTGAATTTGGAATCTATTGTTAGCATAGAGGAATTTTTATGCCCTATGGAGTTATTTTGTAGGTATGGTAAAATTTTATGGGTAATCTTCATCTAATTCACATCTCGAGTCTCGACAGTCTAGACATCGGTTAATAAAAAATTCAAGAAGCAAGTATTCAGATACCTTGAGGACAAATCATTTGCACTGGCTGATTAACCAAGTCTGAATATCATTAAAATATCTTGGGTCTAGAACATTCTCTCATATTTGGCAATTTAAAGTGGATGGCAAGGTGAAAGAAGTACCACCGTTAAACTTAGATAAGCTTAAGGTTCATGGTGAAATAATTACCACCTTTCCATCCAACAGAGAAAAGAAAAGAAAGAACTGAAGAATAGAGAATTCTGGTATCCAGGGGAAACATGCAAGATATGATGACTTTGGTTTGATTTTCTTAGTGCCTCCTCTTTTCTTTTCTCAAGGGTCATTGACCTGGTCTTCTTTTAAAGCACACACTCCACAACTGACAAAAGACCAAAATATTGAATCGGTGATGAGTCCAATTTTCTCAGACACCTCACACTTCGCAAGTAGGATACTCCAGGTAAAGATTAATTCTGGTTTTGCTAACTAGAGGTTCTGAAGTTCTCAAATATGGTAAGGCATTCATCCTAGATAGTCACCATTTATTATGCCCTACATACATGTCCCTATATTTTTTAGGCAAAATGTTGGGTCCCCCTTTTCACTTTTACTCTTTCCTTTGATTTGTTTTGTTTTCTTTGTTTTCCCTCCAGGATTTGCTTCTGCGAGGGTTGTCTTTCTTTTTCTTTTGTCTTCTCGTGTCTCTGGGACCTAGTTCCAGATTTTTTTTGTTCTTTTGAGAGCCAAATTCTAGACTCTAAGATTCTCTGCCATCACATCTTCTTTCGCAAGAAGGTGTGGTTGCAGGCTCTTCAGAGAATCCCATGCCCAGGATTTCTCAGTATGGATATATTACTTCCCCTACTGCATGACCACCCACTGTCAGACCTTCAATTGGGCAACCATCATCACCAACTATGTGGACACACAGCTGAAAAGTGTCCTCCAGACCTCTAAGTTTCATATGACATCCAATGTACTCTGGGCACTGGCCCAACAGAGACCTGTCTTCTAGGGTTTGCAAATAATGGGTGTTCTTGGGAATGGGTCAGGCTAGTTGAGGCCATGGGATCATTATCCCTAGGTCCAGTGGAAACTTAGTTTCCCAAATTTTTGCAAGGTAAATGATGCCTTCATTTACCAAAATATTCTGACACTTACTCGAGATTTCAGATACCGGTTATCGCAAGAGGTGATGAACTTGGTGAGTTCTTACAGAGATTACTTTATTCAACTCTAGCAACACACATATATTTGGGTGACCAGCTTCTCCAGGAAACCCTATCTTCTTCCCTGGTATTCCAGGGATAGAATCATTATTTTAGAATTCTACAGACAAATTTTGGAGCGAGACGCCCACTTCACATTGAAGAAGATTACCAACGTTCCATTCCCAATCTCTTGCGGGAACTTTTCTTGCAGTCTTGCCACAACAAAAGAGGCAGACAGTGAACTGAAGAGTCTGGGACTGGTCAAATTCAACCATCCCTAAAAAAAAATTTATTCATTGGGTAAAATAGCACTAGTGCTTCCCCAGGCGTCCCCACCATACAAAGAAGATATTGAAGATTTTTGGGCAGATTGCTAGGATAGTTTTTATATCCAGGCCCGCAAACACTCACAAATGTCTAAAGGCTTGATAAAAGCCCTCGACCTTCAGGGTTTCCCAAAGGGTTTTTTAGATGATAGGCCGCTAGAGGACCCATTGTACAAAGAGTATGGGTTAGACAAATTGGATCTCCCTCTGGTGGATTGGTCCACCCCAGAATATTTAACAATCAAGGGAGTATGCTGCCCCATTATAGAACTAGTCATAAGTATTTTTTGCAAGTGTGTCCCAAGAGCACCTCGAAGGGATAAATTATTCGGAGGTCTACCTCGACCTATGGAGCTGTAGGACCCAGCGCAAGAAATATGAAGGAGATAGAGGGTACCCCAGCCAAGGTACCTCCCCAGGGTCTGCTCCCCATAATGGCACAGTTACATGAGAAAATGGAGGTGTCAAGGATACAAAGCCAGAAGATAAGCGCACAACTTTCCCAGGGCCTCCTCGCAACTCCAGTTGCATCTGCTCACCTAGCAAGATCCCCATCATTGGCCGCAATGATGAGCAGGCAGACTTTCACTTAGGTGGAGTCTACAAGTATTTTGTTTCCAGGGTCTCACTACAAAGGAAGAAGAAGTAGAAGGTGAACCCCATGCCAAGCATAGACAAGGGCCCCAGTATGCCTAACATGCCCCTAATAGATGTCAGTTTAGATTACCCCAAACTTGAGAATATTTCAAATACCTCTTCCCCACATGACAATTTTGATGATGTCTTTGGTCCAGATGAGCTCATGAACCTACATGAGGATATAGATCATGCAGTAGAAGAGATCTCCACTCAGGAAAAAGAGGAAACCCCCACTTAGAAGAAAGTCCTGGAACAAGAAGCTTCCATAGAGCAGGGAGTCTAGGAAGAAACATAGAAGGAGAAAGAAGAGCAGGAGAAAACATCAGTCTAAGAGACCGAGGATGGACCAAGGAAAATAGTAGATGAGAAACTGATGACCGGGGAAACTGGACCCATGGGATCAATTGTACCTCCATTCATCATGCGCCAAATGCCTTTGGTTACTCTGGGTGACCAAATGCCCTAGAGTACATTCGGTGAGATAATCACAGCTGCCCAAACACTAAATCTGCACCCGATACCTTAGCCACCTCTAGAAAATGTTCCAATGAAGGAAGATTTCCTGACAAATGATGCTGAGGAAGAACAAGAGAAATAGAATGAGGGAAGAACCCCCAAAGATACAAATGTTAATTTGCCCGATACTGAGAAGGATAGGGAAATCCCCAAGGATACAGGTGATGTTGACACCAGTAGACAAGAAAGCCTAGACATCACAAAAGAGGACACCAACATGGCAGAGAAAAATGAGGCCTATGGAGAACAGGAGAGGGAAGAGGAACAGGAAAAAGAGGAGCCCGATGACACTGCAAATTTTGGGAACGCACCACCGGATTTTGAATGGAATCCCAATGCCTGATTCTCACTAGCAAAGCTGCCCCATCTTTCCCAATGGCTAGTGGAATTAAGAAAGAGAAAGGCCACGGTAGTAGCAACAGGTGTTCCACTCTCCTTGGCCAAAATGATGGCCCAAAATGTAGAGGCCAGGAAGCCTAAGAAGGCCTAGATAGTCCATACCCCCCAGACTAGTCTAGTAGGAAGTACAGTTGTAGCGATTGCAACACCTCCCCCAGATGCAGATGTAGCAGTAGTAATGCCCGAGGATTATACTATTACAGAGGTAACATTGGGGAAGAGAGATAAGCAGGGTGAGTTGGACCTATGGAGAAAGGCCATAAAAGTAGTGGAGGCCCAGTAGAATAAAAAGACCTAGAAGTTGAAAGAGCAAAAAGAGACTAACGCAAATCTCCTCACACTTTTGGAGGAACTCACACAGGCCCTGGCCGAGATCTACCTGGAAGCTTCTACCTGTGTGTTACCACTTGCACAGGGTGATGTGGATACTCTAAGGGCCATGAAGAAGAAGGCCCAGGTTTTTGACACGTGGATTACTGAGCATGTAGTCGCCATAAGGCAATTCTTAGTGGTGTCACTCCTGGCTCTCTATCAAATCAACATTCTCCTTAGTCAGGTGAATGCCTCCATTGTCGTGTGGGAGAAAGACTTAGAAAAGTATGAAAAATAGAAGGGTGGGTTGGATGAAGTTTTCAACACTGGGGAAGAAGCTTTCATAGAGGCAGGAATTTTGGGAGAAGAATCGTATGGATCCCTCTGGGCCCAGTACTCCAAACCTGACCTCAAGATTGAGGTATACAAGGAACTGGTTAAGGCCCTAAAAGAGAAAGTAACTGTAGCCCAGTATCCTTTGGGCCTATACAAGGAATTTGTGGTAAAGGTGTCACGAGTCGACCCCTTCACCACTAGAACATGCACCCCAGAGGATTATGTCCTCAGTAAGTATGATGAATACATGGAGTCCCTATATTTGTCCATCAGGGATTTTGATAGGTGAAGGTTATCAAGATTATCTAAGATGATGTTTCGGGCACATGATGTCGTGAAGATAGTGGATGAATTCCGGAACGAGGCCAGAGAAGTTGAAGAAAATCTTGAGGCTATCTATGGTCGATGGGACGACATTAAGGATATAGATGAAGAAGGCATAAGCCAAGTTTTGGAAGCATTTACAAATAGTATAGGGCCAAAAGGTTCTCTAGGTCCTAGAGATTTTCATCATCAAGGGATACTTTAAAAATTATTTATTCTTTGAGCACAAGCTCCCGGATCCCAGTCTCGGATCTAGTAAATTTTGCATTCTTTGATGACCCGTGTCCAGGTTCTCCAGAGCTGACTGGTCATTATCAAGCAGTTAATAAGGGTGTCAGAAAGTAGGTGACCCTAGCAAGGCACGTCAGCTTGAGGCATGGTTTTGGCAGGTGGTCTTCCCAAGGTAGCGCTCTAGCATTGAACACCTGGCGCATTAAAGACAATGAGTTGCTTTTTCATTGATGAAGTATGTAGCCTCGATCCTTGGGGGATCACATTTTTTCTTTTCTCCTTCCAGCTCTCTTCTAGAGGCTGATTCTTCCATACCTCTTTTCTTGTCTTATTCTTCTGACATGTCAGACATTTATTCTTCTCGAGGTTGCTGTAGCATGGTGCAGGTAGTACCGATCACCAAAAATGGTATTTTATTGTTGAGTGTAGAGTTAAGTTAGGTTAGTTTTAGGGAAAGCATATGTATAAATAATAAGTCTAACCTCATTCCAAGGGTCGGTGAAATTGATGATTTTGCAATCCATAGCTATACCATTTCAGTATTTCATTTCTAGTAGTTGCAGAGCTCAATGCTTCTTAGTTCTTAGAATTTATCAGTAGATAGATGCTCCCTGGGAGCCATTGTTGTACACACCAATGCCGCTGGGAAACCATTAATGAAGAAGGAAGGATTGTCGCAATGTTTTTGTTGGTCTTCTGATCTCTGAGTTAATAATCTTTTTGTGTTGTATGTTTCTAATGTCCCTTTCTCTAATATTTTAAGTAGATTAATGACCTTATTTTCTCCTTGCTATTGAATATGTATGAACTGATGGTTCTATGTGCATTTAGTATTTTAGTGTAGTATGTTAGAGCATGGTTGATGTTTTAAATGTATTTGCATGACTATAAGTAGATGGAATACTTCTAACCCTGACCTATCTTTTGAAGTTTATTTGTGTAGATATCCAAAAATATTAATATTATTATTAATATTATTTTCCCTATTATTCCTATAAATATTTAATTCAATCAATTAAATAGTTTCATTTATCAATAGTTTAAATACTATTCCAATGTATTTTATTTAAATACATTTGTCTCATGAAATTCCCCTTTTAATAAATTTATATTTATTAAATCCTCCATTTTACTAATTCTTCTAAACCATGATTTATTCAAATTTGATTTGAATAATACCCTAAAACTCTAGCTAGGAACCTATTAATCCTACCCTCAAGCCTACCCTATTCCTACCCTACTTCCATCACCTCATTTCCTAAATATGCTTCCACACCTAACTGTCCTCTAAACATGTTTAATGGGTGATTCCTAATCTTTTTAAGGCTAATGGAATGCTCACCCACATGGGGAAATTCTCTCCAAAATGGGCACCCATTCCTCTTAAATTCTCTCTTACAACTTTGTGTCCTCTTTTTAAATATTGAGCTACTCAATATTAATGCCAATTTTGACTCAAAATTGGCCATCTTTTCAAAGCCATGTGTCTCCTTTGTGGCTCTTATGTGGATGCCACATAGGTGCCACTTCATCCAAGCCTCTTCCTCTCTCCAAAAAATCTCTATAAATAGAGGCCTTCTCCTCTCATATTTTCATCTCTCAATTTGCATTGTTATCATGCTAGTATTGCTTTTGAATTTCATAGTCTTTTTCATGCTTATGTTCTTAGTTTCTAGTTTTCATGCTTTCCATGCTTAAATCATTTAGATATCACATGCTAGGATATAAATTGGTGAATGAATCTTAGTTTCTTCATAGTATATGCATATCATCTTTATCATTAGCTTAGAATTTCATCATCTTGGAGAAGATTTTGAGACTAGTTCCTCATACTAGCTCTTGAATATTTCTTCTTGTTTTGATATATCTTGCATTTGCATTGGGATCCATTGCACTTTGTGTTTTTGAGAGAGCACACGCACATATAATCCAAAATAGCAAATCAAAATGAGTAGAGTAGGGTGCATTGTTTACTTGTTTTCTAGCTCTATCTTATGTTATTTGGTTTCTTTGTTATTTTCTTGATCTCTTACATGATTTTTGAAATGAACATGTGCTAACCCACTAACGTTTGCATGTTTGAGATTTCTCCCAACGGGTTGAAGGATTCCTCATACACAATTTGGCTCACTAACGCGCTCTTGCAGGAAATCCCAACTTACCTAAATCCTCATAGAAGATGAGCCAAGAAAACCAGCTATCCCCCTAAAAAAAATAGTCACACTCCCTACTTAGATATTGCACCATCGAGACCTAAATCTCACATGCTTGAAGGCCTAAAGAATTTATTCTATAGACAACCTTTACAGGCAAATTTGGCCGGTACCCCAGTACCCGGTGACAACTTACATCTGTTTGCAGACCCAGTCACAAAGTCCTGTCAACACATAGCTAAGGGACTCAAAGTCTCTGTGATTAATCTAAAAACCCTATATACCTATCTAGAGAGAAGCATGCCAGAAAATAATACTATCATAGTAGATGATGATGCAAGGCCTTCGAGGACAAGAACTAAAACTAGAAACAGTCTCAAAAGGAAAATACCCGAAACGTCTAACGAGATGAAATTTTTTAAAGAATCCATTAAAATAATGGAGTAAATGCAAAAAGAGGCTGAAAAGGCCATGGAAACTAATATGTAGATCTTTCTATCTTTTTGTTGGTAACAGTGCTGGTGCCTATTTTTTGGTTTTTTCAATATTTCTTGTTTTGGTCATGTTGGTTGGGTTGGGGTCCTTCATTTTGTTTAGCAGGCATTAAATGTTTGTAAGGGCTTAATAAAATATCTTTACCCCTTTTGTGTAAATAGTTTCATAGACCATTGAAACCTGTATATACCGTTATCAAAAACAAATACAAAATTACACATAAACACAAAGATTTATCATGGTTCAGCAAATATGCCTACATCAACACTTGGAGAGAAATATTCTTATTAACTTGTTTGAATACAATTCATTTCAACAAAAATCATGTATATGTATAATAAAGGAGACTCTTCATAAGATGAAGAAGTTGAATGGACAATCAAGGAAAAGACAAAAGACAATCATTGGGCTTCACACCCTAACATAAGATTTCGTAAAACTTGACATGTCACCCAACTCACTGCATAAGCCAAGGGTATGTATTATTAAGGTATAAAAATAACCTAGCAATTTGAGGAAACAATATATGTAATGCCCAATTTCTAACGACACAATTTCTACTGAGGATACCACAGTGACATTTCCCAATGCATCCTGAACCAAACAGTGAAATGAGAAGGAGCATAAAAATTTATAATTAGAAGCAAACATAGCTATAAGAGAGAAGTGTCTGCTATTACCATAGCCACATGAGTTTATAACCCATTGGAATCTTCCTCTACATTCTAGGCATTGTTAAGAGTGTCGGTCAGTACCTGTACAATCAAGGATAAAATAAGGTATATTGAAAATAAAGAATTAGGAAATGCATCCTAAACTCAAAAAAAACAACAATGAAATCTAATGGTTTGGTTTCTCGATAAGTTATATTTTTTTCAATAAATTCCACACTTAAAAGGTGTGTCATTATGATACACTAAGGGCTGGTCTCCAAACCTGTTCTAAGAACACTGAAAAGAAAATATCATGTTGTATAGTCCTAAAAATTAAGCACTTTCTTTTTTGTTCATTTTAGGACTCTTTTATCCCTCTCTAGTGTGTTCCTTATGATAGAACCTCATATTGCGCCTAATTGTGTACATTACTTAAATCAAGGTCCTATCCTCTCCTTCAATCTTGCTCAAAAATCTAGGTTAGCTCTAATATCTATGCACATTTTCACATTTACCCCTCAATTTTCTCACCTATCTTTTTGATTCTCCCTAAACTATTTAAAGCCCATTTTATCCTACAACATTAGCTTAAAACTAACACCCCTTGGAACTAATTATTACCTATGTTAGTAATAATTGAGAGGGGGGGTGAATCAGTGGTCTAAATTTTTTATCCTTTTAAACTTTAACCACCAATCAAATACATCTCAGATTATTAAGTCCCTACAAGATGCATGTCATGAAATACTTATAATAATTAACTGTCTATCAGTTTACCTTGTCTATCCTTATTCTCCTTGATAACCGATAAGCAGTAAAACTATTGACCGATACTCAGTAAATATGCAGAGCATACCAATCAATCAAGAAATGCATATGTGAAATGTAAAATAGTAAAGTAATAAAACATACACATATAACACATGGATTTTAACATGGAAACCCTGTTAAGGGAAAAACCACTGGGACTGGTACCCCAAATTTTCACACTTCTTAAGTGAGCCCTGTTAGGAGCCAACCTTGTTAAAGGTTACAAACACACTATTAAGTGTGACCTTGTTAGAGGATTTTAATATGAGTCTATCACTTGATATCTGGCATGTATATGCTACCAATATTGATCAACCTCTATGGGCACAATAGGTATCTGGCATATCTAGTTCTACCTAACTGCATTAGCCTCCTTCTTAGACTGTGTGTTGGTATCGGACACTCAATGTTATCTTCATGATAAAAATTTTGGCAATCTGTTAGGATATACCTCAAATGTAGAAGACTGTTAAGTCCTTCTCTGTTAAGAGACTTGGTGCTTCAATGGTTGAACTGAAACACAATGACCTATTTCTAATGTAGCTTGAATTGCAAATTTTTAGATCTATTTAAGTACATTACCTCTCTGATCAATGTATCAATTCAATTCTTTGTGCTCCACACTTTCTGCTCTGTGATGCTGTGCTTCACTATTTGTCAGTGTTTGCAGAATTCTTTAGCTCTTCTTCATTTTAATTGATAAGGATTGTACGAAGTTATCCTTCATCAATTTCTCTTCAGCATCCTCTTTCTATTCACTCCCCTTCCCATGTATGTGATTGCTTATGAAAATTAATTATGCTTGTCTCTTATATAGACATGATATTCTTGATTCTTGATTCTTGGCATGAAAAACAATCCACCCAATTTGATTTAAAGCTTTAACTCCTGATTTATCTTACACTTATCATCTTGACAACTGTACAAATATTCTTTAAATCAATTACTTAAATCTAGTCAAATAAAACAAATAAAATAACCAGTTAAGTCTATCCTTAAGCTCTGCCAACTAGATATTTTGTCATTTTCTGAACTCTCTATTCTTTCGGTCAACTCTGTAGTTAGTCATCGATGATAACTGCCAGTTCCATTGGTGTGACTCCAATTAGCTTTGGGATCTCCATCCGCTGGGCATCATTAGGTTTTTCTCATCTGGTAACTCTGTTTTCAGCTAGTCGGGCATCCTATGTTTCTGCTTCATCGGGCAACACTGTCTTCTTCTCGTCGGGTATCACTATGACTTTTGTTCTTTACCTTTATCGATGGTGTGCACTCTATTAGTGTTGTCTGTCACTTAGTGAATACTTGACTTTTATGCATTTTTGAAAGAATAACCTTTGTTCCTTTGATTCTCTGAAGTCTTTTGAATTTTGTACATGACCGTACACATGATATCAAGTTGACATCAATGACAATATAAACCATTAACTGATTTAATGCATTGCATTATCTTCAACTTAACATTATCAAACATTCAATCAGTACATGTCATCAATCTTTGCCTTTGGTATTGATGGCAACATACTATATTATCACACTATAATATTTCTAATACAATATGAAATACAATTGTTGAGATTCATCAAATTACCAAACAGTTTGTTTTGATAACCGATAAAAATGTCTGACCGCCGGTAAGCTCTGTGTTAGCTTAGATTTGATTCTTGCATCTTTCTGTGTTTCTTGTTCTGATGTGTTGCATCCTTCCCTTGTGTCAATATCTCTCTTTTGATTGTTCTTGTTCTTTGATTTCTTTGTCTTTTGTCAGCAACTCTCCCTATGGATATGATCTCTCCCTATTGGAGTAATCTGATAATGGATAATCTTTCTTCTTTTTCTGAAGACTGTGATAATATGAAAACTTCTCTCTCTTTGACAGCAATGTCAAACAAATATTTCATAGATACCTGACATTAATTTCAAGAGATTTTTTCTCTCCATCCATAATATATTCCTTGAATTTCCCTTATCCATCAGCAATACAACAATATGCTCTGGTGCTCGATTCTGATATATAGCTTTTTGTATATAGATGTAGCTTTGAAGTTCATCTTTTTTCCTGCATCAACATGAATAATATTCTGATAATATATAGGTTGATGCAGCCTTTAGAATTTTACTGACTTGTAGACAAGGGTTTGACCCCTAGTCTCTTTCTCAGGTACTCAAATGTATCCTTGGGCAGTGGCTTGGTGAAGATATCAGGCAATTGTTCTTTAGATTGCACATACTCAAGTATCACCTCTTTTTCTTGAACTTGTTCTCTTAAGTAATGATACTTAATTGCAATGTGTTTTGTCTTGGAATGCATGACTAGATTCTTGGAAATGTTTATTGCACTGGTGTTATCACAATAGATAATCATTGGTTTTGAGATCTTCATATGCATACCTTCCAAAAACTATTTGATCCATGCAATATTTGAGTAGTTTGCAGAAGCAACAACATATTCTACTTCTACAGTAGACTGAGAGATGCATCCTTGCTTCTTGTTAATCCATGTGACAAGTCTATCACCCATAAAGAATGTTCCTCCAATTGTGCTCTTCCGGTCATCAGGATTTCCAACCCAATCAGCGTCGGTAAACACCTTAAGTTCAAATTTGTCTTCTCTTCTATACCAAAAGCCAAATTCCTCAGTATTCTTTAGATATCTTAGAATTCTTTTCATAGCAGTCGTATGTGATTCCCTGGGGTTAGCAAAAAATCTAGCAACAATTCCTACTGCATGTGAAATATCTAGTCTAGTGTGTACAACATACATGAGTTTTCCAATCATTGATCTGTACAAAGTCTTATTTACCTCTGTTGTCTTGTCTTCCTTTGTTAATTTTCTTCCAGTGGCCATAGGTGTTCCAAGTGGTTTGGAATCTTCAATCTTGAAAATTTTCAGGACCTCCTTGATGTATTTGGACTGTGTAATGAAAATACCTTCACTTTGTTCAATGATCTATAGACTAAGGAAGAACTTGATCTCTCAAAACATAGACATCTTAAACTCTTTTCTCATCTCATCAAAAAATGACTTGCATAGCATATCATTGCATCCAAATATGATGTCATCAACAAATATTTCAACAATCAAAGTGTTAGCATCAGTATCTTTTTTCAAATAAAGATTGTTGTTTTCACTAGTCCTTATGAATCCAATACTTATTAGATAGGAATGAAGTCATTCATACTAGGCTCTGGGAGCTTGTTTTAATCCATACAAGGCTTTGTGAAATCTACATGTCATGTTCCTCTTGTCTAGATCTACAAACCCTTCTGGTTTCTCAATGTATACCTCTTCTTCAAGTATTCCATTTAGGAATACTGACATGACATCCATTTGATATACTTTGAATCCTTTGTATGTAGCATAAGCAAGTAGTATTCTTACTCCTTCGAGCCTAGCAATGGGTGCAAAGGTTTCTACATAGTCTATACCTTCCTCTTGTGCATACCCCTTGTATACTAGTCTTTATTTGTTCCTTGTGACTTCTCCATTCTCATTCAGCTTATTCCTGAATATCCATTTAGTACTGATGACATTTTTGTCATCTGGTCGTGGCACAAGTGACCATGTTTTGTTCTTCTCAATCTGCTCAATCTCATCATTCATAGCACTTATCCATTCTTCATTATCTAGTGCAGCATTGATAGATTTTGGCTCAAACTCACAAATTAAGCAATTTGAGTTTAATGAATTACTTCTTGTTCTTGTACCAAATTTCTTATCTCCTATGATCTGGTCCTCTAGATGGTTCCTTATTACATATCTTACAAGTATAGGTACAACTCTTTGTATATCAGCTTGATCTTCATTACCTTGCATATTATCTTGATCATTATCCTGATCATCGGTAACAACATTCTAACCGTTGGATGCAACATTCTATTGTTCTATAATTAAGCATTTTTTCTCAGGTAGAGTTATGGGTTCTTCACAATGTACAAAATTGTTGTAGTCCTCCAGTTCTTTTGTGCTTTCCAACTCATTATTTTCTCCAAATTCATCAATCTTTCCATTTGCACTTTCAACTATTTTGTTAGAAGCCTTGATTAGACATTTAAAAGATTTGCTCTTGGTAGAATACCCCAGAAAAATACCTTCATCACTTTTGGCTTCAAGATTTCCATTTCTATCATCCTTTAAGACATAACATTGACTACCAAATATTTTGAAGTAACTTACATTGGGTGTTTTAGAATACCATAGCTCATAAGGTGTCTTCTTTATGTCCTTCTTCAATTGTACTCTATTAAGTGTATAATCAGTAGTGCTGACAACTTCTCTCTAGAAGATTTGGGTGATGCCTTTCTTTATCATCAATGTTCTTGCACAATCAACTATTAATCTGTTCCTTCTCTCAGCAATCCCATTTTGTTGTGGTGTTTTTGGTGCAAAAACTTGTCTTTTTATACCATGCTCATTCAAGAAATCAGTGAATTCATCTGATATATATTTTCCTCCTCTATTTCATCTTAAACATTTTAGATCCTTGCCACTTTGTTTTTCTACCATAGCCTTATACCATTTAAACATCTTGAATGCTTCTGATTTTTCTTTTGGAAACATGACTGTCATCATTCTAGAGTAATCATCAACAAAGAGAATAAAATATATATCTCCATAATAGATCTTTGTCCTCATAGGTCGACATAAATTAGTATGGACTAGTTCTAGAATATCATCAGATGTATGGGTTTTACTTTTGAAAATAGACTTTGTCATTTTATGTTTTTGACAGTTTTTGCACATGATGTTGTTTGGCTTTGTCATCGTCGGTAAGCCTCTTACACTTCTTCTGCTTATTTTCATCATGTTGTCAGAATTCACATGACACAATCTTTTGTGCCACAACCATATGTCTTCATTTCTAGTCATTAAGAAAGAGGTGTTAGTGTCATTCAAATAGAATAAGTTACCTTTAGTCTGTTCATCACTACCAATCATTTTTCCTGATTCATTGAGGATCTTTGACTTCTTGTTCTCAAATGCTACTCTATGACCTGAATTATTCAGCTGAGAACAATCAACAGATTATAATTCAATCCTTTTACCCAATAATAATTTTCACATTTAATCAGGTTATTCAACATTATAGTTACTTTACCTTCAACCAGACAAGGTGTATCATTACCCATTCTTACTGTGCCACCATTATAATACTCAAAAGTGTTAAAATTTTCTTTTTCACCAGTCATATGATGAGTGCAGCCACTATCTATAATCTAGATATCATTCTTACTAACCTTAGATATGAGTACAATTTCTTCATACCTTTCATCTTCATATGAATCATCATTCACAGCTACAAATACCATCTCGATGTCATCATCAAGTTCGGTGTCAGTATCTTCATCTTTGCAAGCACCTAGGTAGCTAGCCTTCTTTCCTTTATCCTTGTAGTCTCAGGTATCCTTTCTTTCTGATTGTCAGTAACCTCTGTAATATTTGTTATCACCTCTGTAAGATTTATTCTCAAAAGATCTATCATTACTTCTGCCATCTTTTCTTCTATTAAGACATCTTGCAACAAAGTGTCCAATCTCTTTACAATTAAAGCATACAAGTGGTAACTTGCCTTTGTATTTACCTTTGCCTCTTTGTATTCTTCTAGCCATAAGTGCCTCTATTTCATCTAGATCTTCTTCTTCACTTTCACTTTCACTATCCATTCTAGATGAGCATCTATGATTGGATTTTCTTATTTTCATAGAAGACTTAAATGCAGACTCTAAACTTGGTAAGACAAAGTTATTCATCTCAAATGAAATCAGTCTACCAATTAAACTATCAAAAGTAACTGTATTATTTTCTACTGCTCTCATTTCTTGAATAGAAGAAACTCTAATAGCATATACAGGAAATAAGTTTTTTAAGATTTTACTTACCGCTGTCTCTTCTTCAAGTGTACCTCCAACACCTCATATAGCATTGACTACTTCCTTTATTCTTGTGCTGTACTGTGTGATGTTTTCTCCTTCTTTCATTCTAAGATCATCAAATTTTCCTCTAAGGCTTTCTGCCTTGGCTCTCAGAACATTTGCATCACCGCCACGTATAAGCTTCAATTTGTCCCACATTTTCTTTGCAGTTGTGCAATCTTTGACATCTTGAAATTCAGCATCGGAGAGAGAGGAAGAAAGCTCTATGACCATGCAGTTGTGCTCATGCTGCACTCTCAATTGTTCTACTGTTAATGGTCCTGTGGGCAACACATATTCAGTATCTAAGTATTGAGTAACATCATTACCAATACCTGGTAAGTGGATTCTTATCCTTCTTTTCCATGAAGCAAAGTTGTCTTTGTTCAACTTGGACACATCTCATTTGTTCATCTTGTGATCTTTACTTAGGTCTTGAAATCTTCCTTCTAAGCACACAAGCTCTGATACCAATTGTTAGTAATAACTGAGAGGGGGGGTGAATCAGTGGCCTAAAATTTTAATCCTTTTAAACTTTAACCTCCAATCAAATACATCTCAGATTATTAAGTCCCTACAAGATGCATGCCATGAAATACTTATAATAATTAACTGTCTATCGATTTACCTTGTCTGTCCTTATCCTCCTTGATAACTGATAAGCAGTAAAACTATTTACCAATACTCAGTAAATATGTAGAGTATACCAATCAATCTAGAAATGCATATGTGAAATGTACAATAGTAAATTAATAAACCATACACACATAACACATAGATTTTAATGTGGAAACCATGTTAAGGAAAAAACCACTAGGACTGGTACCCCAAATTTTCACTCTTCTGAAGTGAGCCCTGTTAGGAGCCAACCCTGTTAAAGGTTACAAACACACTATTAAGTGCAACCTTGTTAGAGGATTTTAATATGAGTCTACCACTTGATATCTGGCATGTATATTATACCAATATTGATCAACCTCTATGGGCATAATAGGTATCTAGCATATCTGGTGATACCTAACTGCATCAGCCTCCTTCTTAGACTGTGTGTCGGTATCGGGCACTCAATGCTATCTTCATGATAAAATTTTTGGCAATCTATTTGGATATACCTCAAATGTAGAAGACTGTTAAGTCCTTCTCTATTAAGAGACTTAATGATTCAATGGTTAAACTGAAACATAATGACTTGTTTCTAATGCACCACATTTTCTACTCTATGATGTTGTGCTTCACTATTCGTCGGTGTCTATAGAATTATTTATCTCTTCTTCAGCTTGATTGATCAAGACTATATGAAGTTATCCTTCATAAGTTTCTCTTCAGCATCCTCTTTCTATTCACTCCCCTTCCCGTGTATGTGATTTCTTACAAAAATGAATTATGCTTGTCTCTTATATAGACATGATATTCTTGATTCTTGATTCTTGGCGTGAAACTCCTGATTTATCTCATAGTTATATTCTTGACAACTGTACAAATCTTCTTTAAATCAATTACTTAACTTTGGTCAAATAAAAAAAATAAAATAACCAGTTAAGTCTATCCTTAAGCTCTGCCAGCTAGATATTTTGTCATTTTCTGAACTCTTTGTTCTGTCAGTCAACTCTATAGTTAGTCATTGGTGATAATTGCCAGTTCCATTGGTGTGACTCCAGTTAGCTTTGGTATCTCCAGCCATCGGGCATCATTGGATTTTTCTCGTCGGGTAACTTTGTTTTCAGCTTGTCGGGCATCCTATGTTTTTGCTTCTTCGGGCAACACTGTCTTTTACTCGTCAGGTATCACTATGACTTTTGTTCTTTGCCTTTACTAATGGTGGGCACTCCATCGGTGTTGTCTGTCACTTAGTGAATACTTGAATTTTATGCATTCCTGAAAGTATAACCTTTGTTCCATTGATTCTCTAAAGTCTTTGGAATTATGTACATGACCGTACAGATAATATCAAGTTAACATCAATGACAATACAAACCATTACCTGATTTAATGCCTTGCATTATCTTCAACTTAAAATTATAAAACATTCAATCAGTTACATGTCATCAACCTATACCTCGGGAGTTTAAATTTGGTGGATTTCAAGCCTGATGTATTGTGTTTTCATTTTCCCACCTAGTGAGGCCGTCCTTTGTGAATTTGGACCCCAAGATCACTATAAAAGGAGACTCCCCCCTCAATTTCACATCTACTATTGTGCAATCTATGATCTGCATGGAAGAATTATTGAGTATGTTACTGTGCATTCAAGTAGTTCAAGCAAGCAAGTAAGCATTCATTAAAGGCATTCATCCATCATCCGTCAAGCAATCATGCATTTCCTTCTATAGATCTAGCTTCTTTATTCATAAGAAACAAAGGAGTTAGACATCAAGGGAGGAGCTACATTGATGTATTAAATTCTTCTTCTTCAATTCAATATTGAGGTGAATTAAAAGCATTTACTACATGAGGCTTTGTCTTACATGATTTCCTTATAGTTTTTATGTTGAGTCAAGGCTATTGCATTAACATATTTGATCTCATATTAAGTACAATTGCATCTACATGGTAGGATATATTTCCCTTTTTATATTTGATTCCTTCTACATGATAGCATTTCCTTTATCTCAATTCGAGATTAATTCCTAAATTAGGGCTTAACCAAGGCAAGAACCCTACCCCAACAATTTCCCCTTCTCTCTTCCGAGAAAGTGGAGGTCCAGAATGTAGATTTAGTGGAAGATCAAGGAACCCATTTGGAAGAATTCTCCAACTCCATTTTCTATTCTTGATTTTGTTAGTATCGCACATAGGTCAAACTTTCAAAATATACCCTGGCATTCCAAGTGGAGATTCCTATTACAGAATTGGAAAGACAATCAGAAGAATTTTCCAGATCAACTTTTTGTTTCTTATTTTGATCATCTTGGCTATAGGTTGAAGCTTAGACCTATGCTTGGGTATAGGTCAAACTAGGTTTGGCTTGTTCCTACAACACTCAAATTTTCAAAGCAGAGAGCTCCAACCTTCAGGTTTTTGAATCCTGGTCTATTTCCAGTTTCAATAAAATCTGAAGGGATTTCTATAAATATGAATTTGCATCCTCTACTAGCCTTCAAGGTGAGTACATCTTCATTCTCATCCCCTTTTAACAATCTTTTTTCATGTTCTAGATCTTATATTGCATCTTTCTATTAATCATTTCTTTTGTCATAGCATTAGATATTTTGTGTTGCCCCTTTTATATACAATATGTTTCTATCAGTAAAGGGAATACCCAAATCACCCTTTAGCTAGATCTTGCATTTGTATCCCTTCATCCTTTTGGGCTGTACAAATCAAATTTGGCTTAAGGATCATATTTTGGTCTTCCAATGTATATGTATAATTTGGTGGTCTACTATTGATCACAATTTTACATTATACATTTTTTTAAACCTGTCACTTTCATGCTTTCTAATTTTTTATTGGGTAATTAGATCTTCTTTGGATGATATCTTTTGCATTATATCTTCACATTTTATGAATCAATTCACTATACATTTTGGTAAAACTGACTCTTTCATGCATTATACTTTCTAATTTGATAATTAGATCTCTTTTTCATATCTAGATCTTCTTTGTATGCATTAAGTTAGTCATTACATCTTTGTTAAATTGTATACATCTAGATCTAGATCTTATATCTTTCCTTTGGTGTTTAAATTCCATTTACATCAATTACATTGTTTAGTATATTTGCATTGTGGAAAAGACAAAAATAGTTCATCTTATATCATAGATTTAGTTCATTCTTTGATTGCATTGCATTGTATCCTCTCCATACAATAAAACAAAAAACACAAAACTTTTTATTTATAGTTATTGCATTTCATTTTCAATGGAATTTCTATTTTTATTTGCTTCTTCAATTTCAAGTTTTCTTCAAGATCTTGAGGATGAATTAGTTCTTCCTATCATTGATTC
Source organism: Thuja plicata (assembly GCA_018584345.1). Lineage (NCBI taxonomy): Eukaryota > Viridiplantae > Streptophyta > Pinopsida > Cupressales > Cupressaceae > Thuja > Thuja plicata. The sequence goes on from MU226793.1 coordinate 4,306,525, forward strand.
CCATAATGTTCACTCTCACAAAATTGATCCAAACCCTAAGGACATTGTCATTACCACCAGTCATTGTAAAGATCCCACTCTTACCAAAGAAACCTTCAATAATAATGATGATCTTGTTAGAATGAATTTAGAATAACTAAGAGGGGAGGGATGAATCAGTTATCCTCAGGTCTATATGTAGTGAATAAAACTTTATGTATTTAAGATCTACTCGACTGTAGTAGCATACGTCAACAACTTAATCATTCAGTTTACTATCTAATGTAATTAGCTTGTAGAAACATAATAGTAAAACAAACCATAAGCATTCACACAAGTTGACACAAGTATTTAATGTGGAAACCCAATATGGGAAAAACCACCAGTAACATGCTACAAAGTTTCACTCTTCTGAAGTGAGCTCTATGAGGAGCCAACCTTGTTAAAGGTTACAATAACACATTGTTAGGTGTGACCTGGTTAAAGGATGTAATCACCCTGTCAGGAGTGGCCTTGTTAGAGGACTTAGAAAATTCCACCTGAATGTCACCTTGTTAGAGGATTTATACAAATGACTGTTAGGTCAACCTTGTTAAAGGATTTTAACTATTACAATGGTTAGAAAGTATTCAACAGTTGTGATTTGATACATACAACTTACTTTGCAAATTCATATCCAATTACAGCTCTAGTGCTAACTTACTCGATGGCCTGCATTGTCATTTCAATCTTCTGATCTGCTTGGAAATCCGTCAAGCAATCACACATGCAACTCTCTGCTTCTGTATTCAGCCTTCTTTGCTAGGTCATGCCAATAAGTAAATCAACTATGCAAACCTCTTGCATACATACATCCACTTCCACACTTAATGAATAACCCCTTGAGGTTATCATATACCTCTCTGTCTAGGTCAGATAAATCTTTGTCACTTAATCAAGATAGTAGATCTTAGGCTAGGTCAGATCCAACATATCATACATTACATTTACTTCTCCAAAGTAGTCTCTAATTAAATCTTCAAACCATGCATTAATTATGGTTACCCATACATTTAAATGACATGGATCAATATTTAATTAACATTACATATCCTAATAAAATTAACTAAGTCGGCTAGAGATCTCAAATCTGATCATTAATCCAATTACTGTAAGTCGGCCAACATCACTGTTTTCACTCGGCAATTTCACTGGTGCTCGACACTGAACAAACTTGCTCATCACAGACAACTTCGCTCGACACAAACCACTTTGCTTGGCACAAGAAACTTTCTTGGCACAAACAACTTCACTCAGCACAAATAACTTTTCTCGGCACAAGCAACTTCTCTCAGCACAAGCCAAACTTGCTCAGCACAAAATAGCCAGAAAAACAATCTTTAAAATATAAACAACTAGTTACTTTGCCAAAGTGCCAACTGATCAAGTACCCTTTTATTTGCCTTAACTCAACCATTCACTTGGTCTTCTTGTTAAATCTTCTTCATCAACAATAGATATGGTACTCAAACAGATAACAATAGTC
>MU226793.1:4313165-4331322 GCA_018584345.1 Thuja plicata
GTTAAAGGATTTAATCACCCTGTCAGGAATGGCCTTGTTAGAGGACTTAGAACATTCCACCTGAATGTCACCTTGTTAGAGGATTTATACAAATGACTATTAGGTCAACCTTGTTAAAGGATTTTAATTGATACAATGGTTAGAAAGTATTCAGTAGTTGTGATCTGATACATACAACTTACTTTACAAATTCAAATCCAATTACAGCTCTGATGCTAACTTATTGGATGGCCTGCATTGTCATTTCAATCTTTTGATCTTCTTGGAAATCTGTCAAGCAATCACACATGCAACTCGCTGCTTCTATATTCAGCCTTCTCTGCTAGGTTATGTCAATCAGTAAATCAACTATGAAAACCTCTTGCATACATACATCCACTTCCACACTTAATTAATAACCCCTTGAGGTTATCATATACCTCTCTGTCTAGGTCAGATAAATATTTGCCGCTTAATCAAGATCATAGATCTTAGGTTAGGTCAGATCCAATGGATCATACATTACATTTACTTCTCCAAAGTAGTCTCTAATTAAATCTTGAAAGCATGCATTAATTATAGTTACCCATACATTTAAATAACATGGATCAATCTTTAATTAACATTACATATCCCAATAAAATTAACTAAGTCAGACAGAGATCTCAAATCTCATCATTAATCCAATTACTGTAAGTAGGCCAACATCACTATTTTCACTCGGCAATTTCACTAGTGCTTGGCACTCAACAAACTTGCTCGTCACAAAAAACTTCGCTTGGCACAGACAAATTTGCTTGGCACAAGCAACTTTCTTGGCACAAACAACTTTGCTTGACACAAACAACTTTGCTCGGCACAAGCAACTTTGCTTGGCACAAGCCAAACTTGCTCGGCACAAAACAACCAGAAAAAACTATCTTTAAAAGATAAACAACTAATTAATTTGCCAGAGTGCCAACTGATCAAGTACCCTTTTATTTTCCTTAGCTCAACCATTCACTCTGTCTTCTTGTTAAATCTTCTTCATCAACAGTAGATATGGTACTCAAATAGATAACAATAGTCTCACCAGTTAAGGTTTGACATCAATGACAAAATAACAATTGCTTGCAATGTCACTTTCCAACTCTACCATTTCTCTTCCTTACAAGGATCATTTGGTACAAGAGCTTGATGATATGGATATTTCTCATAATAGTAAACCACTTCATATGATTTTCATTAAAATTCCTTCTATAGATGAGGCCTTGAAAAGTTATGTTTTTCCTTCTCCTAAACATATCTTAGAAGTAGAGGATTAAATCCGTGAGGCTCTTTCGAAGGAATATTTTGAGCTTAATAAACTTAATCAAGTCAATGATATTCAAGGCACCTCTCAAACTAAATCTGGAAATGTTGTAAGAGGTGTTCATGCACTACTATAGATTGATGACCTTCTTTCCAAAATCCAACCTTAGAGGATAAGGATTCTAATAAAATTAACTCTATTAAATCTCCATTTCCTTGTTCAAATATTCCTCCAATACAAATAGGTGGCTTGTCAACTCTTCAAGATGATGATTGGGGAACCTTAGACTTCACACCAACATTCCATAGAAAGGACCATACTTTGAGCATAAAAAAACTCTATATAATGGATTTCTGGATATTGATTTGTCCTCTTTAGATTTCAAGTTACTCCCACCTAAAAGTGCACAGGTTACCTTATTGATACATCAAACCTTCCTAATGAGAAAATTTTTTCAAAAGAAACTTTAGTTGTCTCACCTTCTCATTTGCCTAATCACTTTATACATTCTCCTCCTGATTTATCCTCACAAAAAGACTCTATTTTCTTTAAGCTTACTAAGGCCAACTTAATTAATCTTCCTTTGAAATACAAGAGCAAAAATAGAAACCATAAACCAGACAATTCATCCATTTGTATGTTTCATCAAATTCATGGCCATAAGACGAGTGACTTTTATGATTTGAAGTGTAAAATTCAAGGATTCATTGATTGTGGTATAATTCAAATGACTTTCAACTATGAATGAAACCTTTTTCATGACCATTTTACCTAATATTTCTATATTCCTATTATTTTTCTCCTCACTATATGACATTGTTAGCCTATCCTTTATGGGATCATTATCATAACTTTTGAGAAACATAATAGTTATTTTCCTTGTCTCCTCACTTGGAGGGAAAGGGGTCTATTTCACTCTCCTCCTTATCTTAAAGGATCCATTTTTCTCTCTTTCTTGACTTTTTTATTTTATAATATGGTGTTCTTTCTTGCATGTATTTATTTTCTTACATAAGGATATTAGCTTTTTCGAGAGATAGACATCCCAAGTTGCAACCTTATGCTTGCTTAAAAAAAAAGTGCATCTTTTATAAAGTGACTTTCATTAAGGGCGTGTTATACATATTTTACCCTTCCTTCACACTTGCGTGTAAGGTTTCTTGTACATTCTTTCTATCTTTTGTCAAAGGATCTACTTTCCTTAGTATAGTGGCATTTTTTTTTATTATGTGACATTATCTTTCTATAAGGAATTGTTATTTTTATTGGGATTATCTCTTATGCAAGAGGTGTGAATCCTTTATCATCACATCTTTATTTTCATAACGATGTTCATTATAAACATATTCCCTTACTTTCGGATTCAAATTTTGTCATCCTTCATCGAGAATGCCTGTTTCACCTAGTGATAGGGGGCTAAATGGATGCATTTTGTTTCTCTCCCCCTTCTTTGTCTTGAAGATTATATTACTTTTCAAGATTCCTCTTGAAGGTAGAAGTCTTCTAAACAAGATCTCTTCCTTTCAAGGGTCTCTTCTCACAAGAAGTATATCCTTTCATGATTATCTATTTCCTTACCCTATAAGATTTAACACTCTTAGCTAAGTTTTTGGCATACATTATGATTTTATGGACATCTCCATTTTGTAATTAGGTATCCTTGATTCTCTTCCTTAATGTATACTATGTACCTATCCTAAGGAGGGGGGCATACATATGGCCTCCCTTGTACTTTATTCTTATGCAATTTTACATAAAAACTAATCTCCATGGATACAATAGATTCATATCCATCCATGGGGTGCACATGTACAAACCAATCTTCAAGGTTATAAGTGATCCATATCCTTCCATGAAGTGCATAATGATGCAGGATCATCATCGGATCATTGGCAATCTTGCATCACCCAAAAATATTTCCCTTTTGTTTATTTGTTGTTCTGTTCCACTTGGGTAGTTTTTGTGTTTTAGGTAGTGATCGGTCTAGTTGGATTTTTTTCTTATGTGATCTTGTTGGTGTGTTCTAGACATCACGGTGAGCCTTTTTCTATATTCTCATCATGTTTAATTATTTCTTGGAGAATTTATCCTAAGATTGGTCTGATCTTATATTGTTCTTCCTATTCTAACGGCAAGTGGGTATGATTTGGCTTGCGATGGTGTTGATTGACGATCCTAATTGGTGCATTGTTCGATGATCTTATGCTAGTGGCTGAACTCCTTGTGTGATTGCACTTCATTCCATATCTATTTGGAGTTGTTCTTATAGATTTAGGTCATGTCCAATATGTTGTAATATATTTTCCTTTTCTTGGATAATGTGATTGTTTTTGGACAGTTTGTGGATTCTGAACGTGTATATATTTGTAGTCTTGGTTCCTTAGTTCAGTAGTTAGGGTTGGGGCTCTGTAGAAGATCTTAGGAGTAGTGTAGAATCTAACATGGATTTGGATTTCAGATTGTATGAAGGAATGTAAGTTGGCATGTTGTTGGGCATGTATGATGTAAATCTTTTATTTTCGATAATAAAAAGGCTTGTGAGGCATGTTTTTTTTTTTAGTTGTTAATGATCTGGTTTTGGTTTTTTCCATTGTGTTGACTCTTGCTGCATGGTTGGACCATCTCCATTGGGGAAACTCTATCTATGACTGTGTCAGATGGTATTTGAGAAAGGTTGAGGTTCCTATGTTAGTAGATCTAATTTCTTGACTTGTGAAGCCCTAGACTTGTTGATCGTGAGGTGGAAGATTGAATATCTAACTCACAATCACAGAGGACTTGGGAAAGGTGGCTAGGAAGGGATTTTTTTTTATTGTTGAGAGGTGAAGGCATACCAAGGGTGTACAAATCACTAAGTTGGAGGCACACTGCAAGTGTGTCTAATAAATCATTTATTAGAGAGACAATTAACATCTTCTAATATGATCGCTGAAGCTAGGGCAATTGCACTTGAAGATGGGAAATATGTCACCTAGAAGGATGAACCCTAAAAGGCTATAGAAAATTATGGAGGACTTAAAAAATGAGATGATGAATAAGATTAGAAATGTTTTTACTAGATTACGAAGGAATCTTGGGACTAGAGAAGAATATGAGAAAGTTGTTGAAGATCTTGAGACTGAAGATGCTGAGATCCATACAGATGAAGAAATATTGTTGAGAGCTATGGCACAAGTAAGGTAAAGCCGTAGGATAGAGGTTTCTACTTTCACCAGTTCATTGCATCTTGAGGATTTGATAGATTGGATTGGAGAACTACAAGATTACTTTGAGCTTGAAGACATCAAAGATCCATAGAGGGTTAGGATAGAACAAACTAAGTTGAAGGGTCATGATGCCTTATGGTTGAAATAATTAAATAAATATAGTGAGGAACATGGTGAAATTAAAATCACTAGATGGAGGGTGATGGTTGCTAGATTAAAAGAAAAATTCATCTATGAGGATTATGATTTAGAGTTGTTAAAGAAGTTGTATAACTTGAAGTAGAAATACACAAGTGTAAAAGAATACACTAGATAATTCCATAAGATGAATATCAAATCTAGACACCAAGAAGTATCTAAGGATAAGGTGGCTAGGTATGTTAATGGTCCAATATTTAACATTCAAGATGAGTTGAATATGTTGAGGATTAGTATAATTGAGGATTCCTAATAGTATGCATTGAAGCTGAAGATTAGTTGAAGATAAGATAGAGTAATCCTAGAGGAAGAGAGAAATAATGTAGCAACAATGAGAAAGAGAAGAAAACCATTAAAGTTGAACCTGATCAGATAACACCTAGAAGAGGGAATGGTAGATGAGACTTCAAAGGTGCTTGTTTCAAATGTGGTGGCTTAGGGAATAGAGATTTTCAATGTTTTGAAGTATCTATTAATAACATGGGAAAAAAGATTTGGTGGCACATGAGCAACATACTATTGATAAACTTGTGGTAAATGAAGCAGAAATTGAGATAGGAGAATCTCTTATGCTTAGGAGAGTCATGTTGAGTAAGAAGGAAGTTAAACCTTTATAGAGGATAAATTTTTTTAGGATTGTTTGCAAATCAGGAGGTAAATATGGTAGGGTTGTTATGGAATTTGGTAGTATAGATAATTTGGTCTTAAAAGAGATGGTGAAAAATATTTGATTGAAAATCCTTAAACAACATTGTCCTTATGGGAAAAGTTGGTTTTCTAATGATCACATGGTTGGGGTAAAAGAACATTTTTGGTCAATTTTAACATTGAACTTACATAGATGAGGTGTTATGCAATGTGGTTTCTATGAGTGCTTGTCATGTTCTATTAGGAAGGCCTTGAAAATTTGATAGCAGAGCTATTCATGTTTGCAAAAGAAACTTGGTCACAATAGAGAAGGATGGACATAATTTTACTCTAGTTCCTTTTAGGGAAGCAATGGGGATAAGTGCAAGGAATCTAAGCATGGTAAAGAGTTACTGTTTGGAGAAGAAGAATAAAGAAGTTAGTGTGGGTTGGAAGAAGTATCTTGATGGTGGATATGATGAGGTAAATTTGGTATCATGATATAAGAAGGGTAAACTAAAGCAGAAGAAGACATTGGTTGTTAATCAGGTGAATATTTTTAACAAAGGTATATCAGTTATGCAAAAGAAAGGAGGAAGTGATCTGAGCCCTAATGTTGATAGAAGATATGATAAAGGGAGCATAGAGAAGAGTAAACTGATGGAGCTGACAGAAGAGAGTGTGGAGGTACAGAGACAAAGTGCATAAGATAAGGAATATATTTGGATAAAAGAAAAGCATGGGATTTATGTTCAATGCCTTGTCAAATGCTAATAAGTGTCTCTTATGGAACATTTTCTTTTCACCTAGGGTGTCTGATGCATGAGCATCCTTGGGTCATTGGCAATCTTGCATCACCCAAAATTTTTTCCCTTTTGTTTATTTGTTGTTTTGTTCTAGTTGGGAAATATCTATATTTCACATAGTTGTAGGTCCAGTTGGATCATTTTCTTATGCGATATTTTTGGTGTGTTTTAGACATCATGGTGAACCTTTTTTTAGCGTAAAATTATGTTTCATTGTTTCTTTGAAAAGATATCCTAAGATTGGTCTGGTCCTATATTTTTCTTCATATTCTAATGACCATGTTGGTATGATTTGGCTTGAAATGGAATTTCACAATCGATGATGCTAATTGGCACATTGTTCGATGATCTTTTTCTCATGGATGACCTCCTTGTGCAATCACACTTTATTCCATATCTATTTGGAGGTTTTATTATGGATTTAGGTCCTGACCTATATGTTGTAATACATTTTCTTCTTCTTGGAGAATGTGATCATTTTTGGCCGACTTGTGGCTTGTGATATTTTATATATTTATAGTCTTGGTTCCTTAGTTGAGTAGTAGGGGTTGGGGCTTGGTAGAAGATCTTATTAGTAGTGTAGCATCTAGCATGGATCTGTATTTCTAATTGTAAGAAGGCATGCATTCTAGGAATGTAAAATGGCATGTTTTTGGGCATGTATGATGTAAACCTTTGATTCTAGATAATAAGAAGGCCTGTGAGGCATGTTTCTTGTTCATTATTGAGTTCTTAATGATCTGGTCTTGGTTGTTTCTATCTTTTTTACTCTTGTTGCATGGTTGAACCATCTTCATTGGAAAAACTATGATTGTGACTGTATATCACATACAAAAAAATACTTCATGAGTATAGTGGATATGTATCCATTCATGAGGTTCACATAGGAAAAGTCACTAGTAAGCGTAGGATTTTTGATAGAATTAATTAGCATGGCATACAACCTGCTAGAAATTTCAATTCTATCTTTGTTGTGGCTCACTGTAAGACATACAATCGTACTGGGAAAGGTATTTACACTCTTCTTTCTTTCTGTCTCTCTCTCTCTCTATTTTACATCATGCTAGTAGGTTAAATCATGGATTTGGTATCGTCATTGGTGGTTTTCTTATTTTTCCTATGTGATCACTTGTTCTCTTGCAAAATATTTTTGGACATTATATTAGTGGGTAAGGCATTTATGGTCAAGTTCTCTTTCACTAGATGATTTGGTGTTTCGTACTAGCCCTTTTTTGTTTTTCTTTCAGTTTCTTTTGTCTTTTCTTTTACTTTTTTGTTCTTTTCTTGGTTTCATGCCCTTGTCCATGGATGTGGAGTTAGGATCCTTAGTTTGTGGGCTTATACCCTTAGACTTAGTGATGTCTTATCTCTTTGCAATTTTCCACAATCTTCTCTGTCTTTCTCTTTGAACTATCTCTTCCTTTACCGTGAGCATGAGATTTTATCATACTCTCGCTAAAGTGGGAGATAAATATATATACCTAAAAACTAAAAAAAAACTTTTGTGTTTATTTTAAGAATATTTTAGCCCTATTTAGTGTGTTCCTTATGATAGGACCTCATATTGCACCTAATTTCATACATAACATAAATCAAGGTACTATTCTCACCTTTAGTCTTACTCAAAATTCTAGTTTGCCTCTAATCTTTATGCAAATTTTCTAATTTACCCCTCCATTTACATAATTTATTTCCCTCTTAGGCCCCATTTCAATATTTGGTTGCAGTTATGTTCAATTTTCTTGCTTATCTTTCTGATTCTCCCCGAACTATTTAACACCCCTTTTATCCCGCAACTTTATCTTGAAATTAACACCCCATGGGTATAAGTTGAACTTGGTTCAACCTATAGGTCTTGGGAGTTTATATTTGGTGGGTTCCGAGCCTAATGCAAGGTGTTTTCATTTTCCCACCTAGTGAGGTCAGCCTTTGTGAATTTGGACCTCAAAATCATTATAAAAGATGACTTCTCCTTGTCATTTTAACACCTTCTAGTGTGCAATCTACGATCTTCATGAAAGAGTTATTGAGAAAGTTATTGTGCATTCAAGGAGTTCAAGCAAGCAAGTAAGCATTCATTGAAGGCATTCATCCATTATCCATCATCCATCAAGCATTCATGCATTTCCTTCTATAGATCTAGCTTATTTCTTCAAAGGAAACAAAGGAGTTGGCCATCAAGGGAGGATATCTACATTCATCCATTAAAGTCTTCTTCTTCTTCTTAACTTAAACATTGAGAAAAATTACAAGCATCTACGACATGAGGTTTTGTATTACATGTTTTCCTTGTGGTTTTTTGTGTTGAGTCAAGGCTCTTTCATTAATATATTTGATCTCATATTAAGTACAATTACATCTACATGGTATGATACATTTACATTGTTAGATTTGATTTCTTCTACATGATAACATTTCCTTTATTTCAATTCAACGTTAATTCCTAAACTAGGGCTTGACCAAGGAAAGCCCCTCCCCCAAATAATTTCCCCTTCTCTCTTGTGTGCAGGCACAAGTCTAAAGTGTAGATTTAACGAAAGATCTAGGAATCCATTTGGATGAATTTTCTAGATCTATTTTTTTCTATATTTTGGCAATATAGGCTATAAGATGAACCTTCAACATATACCCTCACATTTTGAGTGCATATACCAATTACAAATCTAAAAAGACAATTAGAAGACTTGCCTAGATCAAGTTTTGGTATCTGATTTTTATCATCTCGGGTATAGGTCAAACCTTCAACCTATACCTGGGTATAGATCAAATAGGCTCAACATGTTCCTATAGCATTCAAATTTTCATTGTAGATAGCTCCAGCCTTTAGCTTTTATGATCGTAATCTATTTCATGTTTCAGTATAGTCTAAAAGGGTTTCTATAGATCTAAATTTTCATCCTCTACTAGCCTTCAAGGTGAGTACATATTCATTCTCATCCCCTTTTAAAAATTTCTTTCTTGTGTTAGATATGATTTAGGATCTTTCTAGTAATTATTTCTTTAGTAAGAACATTAGATCTTTTGCATTTCCCCTTTTATATACATAATATTTCTATCCATATAAAGAATACCCAAATCACCCTTTAGCTAGATCTTGCATTTGCATCCCGTCATCCTTTTGGGTTGTGCAAATAAGATTTGTCCCAAGGGTTAGATTTTGGTCTTCCAATGTATATGTATGATTTGGTGGTCTACCATTGATCACCATTTTACATTATACACATGTATACCTTACTAAGGAAGCACTTGGTTCTGCCCTTTCTTATACGTGATTGAGGAGCTATGAAGATACCAAATTGGTATATAACCTAATAATCTTGATACAAATATATTGAGTGGTCTCTTTATTCTTCAATTTCTAAAACAAACACATTGAATCAAGAGTGATACAAGAAATAGATAAAACTTTAGATAAAATATGCAAACACTTGCCACAAAAATATGTTTATACAAAACTCAATCATCAATAGGTTTATACATTATAAATTGAATCTTAGTAAAATTACAACTATAATTTCACATTTCTTCTAATCTTTCTAAAGATACATTTTTTATAGATTTGAACTTATATTAACATATTTATTTTTAGTGTATGGAGCCAGGTCCTTAAAGTGCTCTTGGATTACGTAACTTTTGATGTTCATTTCACTTGTGCTTATGAGCACCATTTCATTTTGTTAAATCACTTTTTCCATAATGTGAGTGTTTCTATTCCTTTTTATATGTTTTTTCGTATCTTATGGATAGTTTCAAAGACCAAAGGAAGAACCCTGAAAAAAACCCTATTCTCCATGAGGGTTTGTTGGTGCTCACTATTTATTATTACAAAGCCCTTCCCACCCCCTCTAATCCTCTCACTACTTATGAGGGAGAAGATGATATTGTAGGGGAGACATATGATGGTTTTGTTAATGAGGAGGATACTGAATGTGGGGAAGATGAGTATGAACCATCCTTTGAGTTGAATAAATCTCCTAAGTCTGAAGCTAAATTTAGCAACAGAGGAAGAGGAAAAGATACAGACTCATAGGACGAGAACTATGTCCCCTCTACTGAAATCAAGACCACCCCTAAATTTATCAAGATGGTGGGTTTTTGTGAAGGGTAAGGAAAACCCCTCTAGGAAGAAGCAGAGTATTAAGGATACTACCTCATTTCTCCCCATGTTGTTGTTAGCACTATCGTTAAAATCAAGATACTTTGGCTTGGGAAAGGGAAGGAGAAGATGCACGAGGATGGCCATATAAAGATATTAATGTGCCAATTCCGGTGGCTCCCTCCCTTGTTACTAGCAACACTCAATTCCATAAAGATGCTTTTAGTGGATATAATTTTGAGTCCTCACTAGAGTTGAGACTTGACTCCTTCCATTTTGAACTTGATAGGGAGGATTAATGTGATATGTTGGGCATTGCGAGGGAGGCCTCCATTAATTATTTCTCCCTTTTCAAATGGATTTTTCATGAGATAAAAATATCCTAATACTAAGAACAGAGAGCTCTTGGCAGTAAGCTGGATTTTCTTTAGAATTTTGTTGTTTGGATTTCTATTGGGAATTATGGGGGTTTGTGTCAGAGCCTGTGGATGGTGGAAGAGATAAATTCAGTTGTGGATTGTCTAAAGAAGATGGTTTCTTCCCATGATAAGATGAAGAGTGATTATGAGACAAATTTGTCTCTCCTTGAGGACAAGGTCAATAGTGATAAGGATTTTCTTCACGATGTTCTCAATCAAAGCCACAAAATGAGTCACTTATGAGTCCTTGAATAAGAAGGTGGAAAATATGGAGAAGGGGCAGTTTGAGAAGTAGGTGATTCAACTAGACCAAGATAAGGACCAAGAGGAATTGCGTCCAAGAAAAAGGACCAGAGGGAACCTTAAGAGGAAGGTTGAGATTATTCTCCAAAACTTAATGACCTGAAGATGGCCGTACATGAGATATCCAAGCTCGAGGAGGAAGTCTCTAAGGTTCTTAAAAATTGTGGTTTATCTGTTCTTTTTTCCTAGTTTTTTCCTTTCTTGATATCTATTTTTGTTTCTTTGTTGGAGCTTTTATACATTTTTATCTATCTTTCTTATATGTAGCTTGTTGGTTTTTGGACATGTTTGGTCTTTTCTTCTTTGATGTTGCGTAATGGTTATCTTGTAATCTCTTTTTGTTAAAGGGTTATGGTTCCCTTTAAAACCTTCTTTTGCTGAATCAAAAACATATTTCTTTGTAGTTTCTTTCCATAATTCTTCCATAACTATCAAATACATATGTGTTAATTTTTTGTAGTAATTTCTAACCTACTTCTCCAAATTTGAAAAAAAAATATGTAGTATTTTTCTATACATCATTCTTTACACAGTGGAAAAAAATTCATTTTTAAAATTATTGTAGTGCAATTTATCTGACACACACAATTGGTGATATGTTTGTTTGGATAAATCCACTTAAAAAATTTATTTAAAAATAGTCAAGTTATAAATTACAAAAAAAATACAACTTCTAGTATTCAGTCTTTACTGTTTTTCTACTAGTTGGTTTTTCAAATACAAAATGAAACTAAAGAATTGAGTGGTGCACACTAGACACTATGTTATGTTTTTTTTTTTTTTCTAAAAATAAAAATCACTTTTATATGCATGAAGCATTTGATTTTCTTAATACTATCTACTTTTGAAAGATTCAGCTGTTTAGTAACTAGATTCAAAGTACAATAACTAATTTTCTATGGGCATCTCCAAATTTTGAGTGCATGATATTAAATTAATCTTCCAATTTTAGGCTTAACATATTTTAGTGGAAAAACATGACCACTTTTGACCACTTTTTTGTGCACAATATTGGTAAACGTAATTGATATTTATCTATCCAAGGGGTAGAGACATAGTTTATCAAATTTAAATTTTTATTATTTGTGTAAGTATCATGTTTGTATCACCTTAAGAGTGTCTATTGTTTGTTTCCCCTAATGGGTGAATGAATAGATGTAAGGTAGATTTCGATGGCAAGATATATTTTTACATGGATGTTATAGATGGGTGGATTGGTACTCATTGATTTTGGGAGTATTTAGGTGTTGATATGGTGGTGGATTTTAAAAAGTGGATTGAATTTTTTCCATTGGTGAAATACATTATAAATGAGATGGTGATTGTGGGTAAGTATATTGAAGGGTGTTAATAAGTTGTACATGTTGTTTGTGAGGTAGTGATTATTAACAAGTGAACTAAAAAGTGTTGATGGGTTTGGTATATTACTAAAGAGACGATAGTTATTGATAGGTGAATTGAAAGGTGTTCATATGTGGATTGCACTATTTACGAGATGATGGTTGTTGATGAGTGGGTTGAAGTGTGTTCATCGGTGAGATATATTATTGATGAGATGAAATTTGTTCAATAGTCGATTGAAATGTGTTTATAGGTAGGATGCATTGTACATGAGATGGTGGTTATTTATAAGATGATCAAACTAAATTCATAGGTAGAATATATTGTTGATATGGTGTCAATATCGTTAATATAATTGCAGATATGATAAGGACATAAAGAAATATGGTAAGGATAAGAATAATTTTCATATGTTGTAGACCTTCTTTTAAATTATTTTGTTGAAACCCATATTTTTACAACTCTTTATATCAATAATTAATTTACATTCCTTTTCACCTAAAGTACACCTAGGTCAAAAAATATTTATGCACAACTTATCCATTAGTTAGCACTTACTTAATTGGAATAATTTTTCTCCTAGAAGAAATCATTGTTCTTATAATGAGGCTCTCACATAAATATACTATTTAAAAAAAAAAAATTATTTTTCAACCTCAAGCTTAACAAAATTCACCCTTATCATCTGCTTACGCTTGTAAACACAGGTATGAGGGCTACTTTGGAGAATTTGATGTCTCTGAACAACTGGCTGGAAGGAAACAAAGACACCATTGAACATTCTGATCCTTCCCAGCAGATGGGACCTGGCACTCGCACTAGGTCTAAGAAGCAGAAGATTGAGGATCCGGATGTCCAGAAGCTGAGAGACAATGTGAAGACTATGAAGACTCAGCTGGAGGATTCTGAGAGTTTCCTGAAGACTCTGTCCTGATCTCGGTGTTGGCGGCTCTTCTCTCTGTTTTCCTTCCAGCGTTTTATTTTTCTTTTTTGCTTTGTTTTTGCCTATTGTTAAATCTGGGATCTGTCCCTTTGTAGCCTACTTCCTTCCTTGGGGCAGCCTGTTGTTCTCTAGGCTTTAATGTCTTTCTTTTCTCATCTTTTTTAAAGGGTTTCAGGGTCCCTTCAAAACCTATTTTTACCGTAATCAAAAACAAAATTCACCCTTACTTAATCATATTGTATCATTTATTATGTATAATGTTGTAGGCACTCAAATGTTGTATGAATTTTTTCCATACTCCTATTTTAAAGACAACATCTAAATGAGATATCTCAATCTCTACCATTATTATAGCATCTACAAAATATGGTATCTATAAATCTAACAAAAATATCACATTAGCTTTTAACAATACATTGTTACAATGCACCAACTAACTAGCCAAACAAAAAATTACCTACAACAACTAAAATTACTAAACTTAAAAAGTATCAATTTTACTAATTTTTCATTCAAGCATAAATGGACCTAAAAAAAAAGCCATATCTCAGACACAACTAAATAAATTTTAGAGAGAGTTTGAATGCAAGATCACACTCAAACATTGAACTATTAAACACAAAACTCTAAATTCGTAAAAAAATAGTTAAATTATAATTTTGAATCTCTAGATGCTTTAGTTTGGCCCATGAAACTCTCCAAGTTGTTCACTTTGAAAAAAATAGGCTCCATCATCCACTTAGATCAAAATTTAGGACCTCTATAATTTATGCTCCCATGTCATCTAGTGAAGAACTTAGAGATGATGGACAGTTGTGGACTCAATCTATATAACTTAAAGCTAAGACTAGATTGAAATTTCATTATATAAAATTATATTTAATAGATGTTTTGATTATTGAAATGTGACTATAATTGATTGTTTGAGATCTCTATTAAGAGAATCTAATCGTAGACCTTTAATTTGTGACTAGACAAGCATGTTAAAGTAATTGCAATAAATGTTTTGATCAAAACTGTGTGGGAAACCATTATCTAAATATCTACAGCCATAATCTTTTGTAATGTAGACTTGATCTAGTACCAAAAACACTAATGGAAGAATATTGGTCATAATTGTAGGTGTAGCCTTGATCTCTGTATTCTAATCTGGTTTGTAGAGACCTACGCATTGTTTCTCTATTTGGAAAATATGGTGCTAATGAGCATTGCTATGAATTTCTATTAAGGTAAGGGAAACTAAATTTAATTTCAATTAAATAATTAGACCCCTATTATATTAATATATTATGTTGAAACAAGTTTGAAAATATACCAAATAGTCTAGTGCAACAGTCTATCTTTCTAAAGTGTAATGCTAATGTAATAATAAATATGATTGTCTCCATTCTCTTTGCTATTATTTTTCTCATGCATATTCTATTTCTTTCTTTGGAACCTTTAAATGACCTAAGACGTTTCTTTATATAGAGAACCATAGATGCTTGAATCAAATTTAACTAACACACATGTCAATCAAGATCCTAATATCAATAAGGCATAACAAAAATGATCCTAAAATGATGATTTAAAAGAAGGGAAAACATAATTTGAAATTTAAGATTAAGATTGCACTTGCAAATCTTATTTTATGTATATAGTTATTTTTTTACAAAATCAACAACCATTAAAAGTGATCCTATAAATTTATGTTATTGTCTTAAATGTCCCCTCATCGAGAAATAACATTTGAATCAGGGCTAAAACCTATAATTAATATCCATATTTTTTAGTGGTTTAACCACCTAGTCTAATTAATCTTTTAATGTTATCAATGGATCTTGAATTGTAAAATAAATACTAGAATAGTAATCTACCCACATTCTATGACTTGAATTAGGTTTTACTAAGATGAATAAAAATGGTGTACCAATGGTATAAAAACTAGGGGAAAGGGTCCAAGAGTTAAGCGTGTTCCAATAATTGTTCTAGCACTTGTTGGTTTAATGTCCAATATTTTTGACAATATTCCGCCAATAGCCGTGGCCTTAAAGTTGTTAGTTATGACGATAAATACCCATGATTGAATGGAATGTATTCCTTAGAATTAAAAAGCAGCCAATCATGTGATGCCATATGAGTGCACCAACAAAATATGTCTAAGTGCACAAGTCTGGGTCCGACATTTTTGGGGACATTTTTTAACACCTTGACACAAAGCATGCTGATGTGACACGTGTTTTTTTGATGTGGCCCTGAAGCCTAAGTTATAAGAAAGGAACTTGCCAAGTAAGCTGCTGCAAAAAATCAGAAGTGATTTGGAATTTGCATGTAAGATTTTGAACAATAAAATACTAGAAAAATAATCTATCCAACAAAATACTAGAAGAATAAACTATCCACATTCTATGGGAGAGATAAAATGGATTAAAAGAAAAAGCAGAGGAAATTCTATCTATTAACAAAATAGAAACACTGTTAAGCTCAAAAAGCAATGACCGTTCTTACGTCCAGATATCATGACCATGTACAAGAAAATCTCAGTGCCTGAATTTTGTACATCGGGAACAGCACAAGAATAATAATTCAGCCCACGGGCTGGTGTTAATTCTGGTGCACAGAATTGCAGAAAAAGTTGTTTGGATTGATAGTGCACTATTTCGTACACAAGCTATTCCAGCCAATTCAAGCGAAATTTAGGAGACTTCAGTCCTTTAGAACAGATACAATTCATTACTCTTAAATAAATAGACTCCTAACTCCTCCGGACTGAATTTAACTTATTTGAGTGTTTTATCTATGGAAGTGATCGTATTTGGCTCAAACTATTATGCCCATTCCTTCATTCTTGGCATACAAGGAATACTTGCCGCGTACTATAAGTCTTTGTTGCCAAACTGCATTCAATGTTTGTGTGGTTTTCAGTGCATTCAAAATGTGAGGATTGAAAGTTTCAGAGATTGTGATGTCAGACTGCCATTATTATTATTGATATGATAGCGATAATTCTGGGGCACTCAATGCAAGACGGTCATGAACTAGTTAATAATCCAAACTTAGCTCACCAACTTATTTTTTTCATGTTCGATTTTGTGCGTTCATTTGACTCACATTATCATTACTGTAACTCCTAAAATCTTGACGAGGCAGTGTGTTTGGGATATGGTTAAGCTTCTTACAAAATGTATTATAGATCAAATTTCAAAAATCAGAAAATCTAACAGATTTTCATTAAATTTTCAACATCTCTTCTTTATGATCTGCATATTTTATGGTGGAAAACTATAATAAATTTGTAAAAAAATCATTATGTTTTCTGGAATTTGAAAAAAAAAAAGTTTGACCTTATTTTATCTTTGATACGTTTTGTCTAGAACTT
The DNA here is from genome assembly GCA_018584345.1 of Thuja plicata. Taxonomy (NCBI): domain Eukaryota; kingdom Viridiplantae; phylum Streptophyta; class Pinopsida; order Cupressales; family Cupressaceae; genus Thuja; species Thuja plicata. The sequence goes on from MU226793.1 coordinate 4,329,733, forward strand.
AGCCTGTACCATATACTTGGGCGTCACTGCTAATAAAGGACTTCGCCACCCAAAAAATCTTGTTTCAATTGACAACATTAATTGTTTTGTTCTATGAATTCACTATGAACTCCTTGAATAATCTCTTTTCCTATGAATTCACTGTGAACTCTTTGAATAATCTCTTGGAAGTAAAAATGACAATAAAGTTGTAGATTATTTGACCAAGATTTGCATCAAAAGGTCGAAGATAAGAAAGGGAGATTATGTGGGTACGGTCTTGATAACATGTTTGTATTGGGTTTGCATGCTTATTTCTGTTGCTGAATATCTATATGTGCCATAGGCTGTTTGGCCTTAATGAACATTATAGAAAATATTCATTCATTTAGTGTGAGTTAGAAGGAAATGTTGAGAGAAAACTGCTATTTCTATTTCAGAACCAGACAATATGAATTTTTGTGGCTCCCACAAAAGCCAATTTCTCAAAACTTTTCTAATGAGTTTAAGCAAATATTATAGAATTGAACTATCGGCCAGCAGGAGGTTATTTTGAATCATTGCGCTGTATTTTATTCTATTTTGACAGGTCCTTGTTGTTGTTCTATGGAGAAGGCTGATGCAATTGTTTCGGGTTATGATTAAAGGAAGTTTATTTGATGTATCCAAGATATCGACTCTTTAAACATGACAGAAAACTTGATGACAATTTTTCTTAGTGAGAAAAATACGGAATAATTATTCTTGGTCAATGTGTAACTTCTTTATTTCACTTAACTAAAAGAAAAAATCTTTCACCTTGGACAACATAAGGAAAAGAGATTTATAAGGTTCTTTCAAAGGTGGTTTTTGTACATAAGTCAGGAGTGTGTTTCTCACATTTTCTTCTTTTGCTTTTTTAAGTCTATAAGGTCTATGAAGACAGTGGCAGTTTATTTGGAGTCAACCGTTTGCTCATGTTATTTCTCTACCTTATTTTTAGGCTAGCTTGGGGTGACCTCATAACTCAACTTCCACTTTTTTAGTTGTCAAGGATATGGATCCCATTTTAATTATTTGACAAGGTTGATGGGAAAAAAATTATTAGATGTTTTTGATTAAGAAAGCAGCAAGAGGGTGCTGGCCCGTGGTACAACAAAGCAGAGTCACAATGAACATGTTAACAACACATTAACAGGAATAAAGGAAACTACAACAACAACTACAACCAAAGTGCAGTTAAGGAAGAAAGTCAAGGAACCAGTAGAAAGCCATAGTCAGCACACAGTCAACCAAAAGTTGAGTAGAGAAAGAGATACTCAAGGCCAGAAGTAGCCAAGTACAAACCACAGTAGTACCATAAGTTCTTGACATTCCTGATGTTAAAGAAGGACCATGATAGCACATAGTCTGCACATGACAACACATTGACAACACCTTAGGCTGCACAATGACAGCACCTTGAGCCCCACCATAACCCTGACAGTCAAGCACAACATAAGTAGCAGTCTCCCAATGCACCTCTAAAGCAAAGTGTTCCACCTCAATAGGAACAAAGAAAAAAGCCCCAACACTCTCCACCTCCATAGGAGAATCAGCCGCCTTCAGAATCTCGCACGAACACTCCACCTC
>MU226793.1:4331446-4348050 GCA_018584345.1 Thuja plicata
GCAGCCTGCTTTAACCAGAAACACCAAACCAGAGGGAGCCCTTTAAAACTATCAGCCATCCCCTGGCCACCAGAAAAAAGTAAAACCCTACCTCTTCCACCCAAAGGGGGAAGATCCACAACAAACTGGAAACAGAACACTAATAGAACACCCATAAAAAGCAAAGGGGCAGAGAAGGAAAGCAAAAGCCTGTGCAAACAAAAATCTTCTCAAACCGGCACAAAAGAGGTCTGAGAGTAAATCCAAGGATCATCCTTCCGCTACCAAAGGGCACCAGTGAGGAACCCCACCTCAATAGGGATCCCAAACTGGTCCGGAACGAAAAACCCACCACCAAACTCCCACAGAAGATGAGAGAGTCGAAGGCCCAAAAGGAAACCCTCACATGAGGGTCCCAGGAAAAGGCCACAACAGGAGGAACCCTGCCGCAAAATTTCTGCAGCCACCCATCATCTCTGACCACATGAAAAAGCACAGGTCTTCTCCACAACAAAGAAACAACACCCCACAAACCCTCATAGGCATTGAGCGCCCAACCCCGGAGAACGAAAGGCACAGAGTAATCAGATCTGATCTCTAGCACAATCCTCAAATCTGCCTGAGGAGAGACAGAGTGTCTCCTCTGCCGCCGCATCCACACACCGGCAAGAGAAAACCAGCTCCCCGTCCAAGATAGCCACAAAGGCCACACCGTTGGAATGGGACCACCGCCTCTCTCGCTACCCACACAGACTCTTCTTTGCACCTCTTCCCCAGCCGGTCGTATTGCAACACTATCACCACCGGAGACACCACCCTTCCCAGACTTAAACGTGCAGACAGAGCACGCCAACAGTGAGCCGTTCCTGGCCACGCAAACCCAGAACAGGGCACTCCAAGAAAAGGACACTTCCTCCCACAGAGAAACCAGACCAACGGTCAAAGGGAACCCCCATAGCCACACCACAGCCAAGCCTGAAGCATGACAGGGGTAGAAGTCAAGGTCCCAGAACATCCTCTGCTCTGAAAGTCGGGAATCAGCCAATGTCGCCATGGATTTACAGACCGCTGAGAATAGACCAGTGGCAGGTCTGTCAAACCCAGTGGGCCGACCAATAAGACCAATCCCAACAGAGGAGGGCAAAAAGTCACCAGAATAGAGCCAGGGGGCAACAAAGGAAGACTCCAGACTGTCTGGATCATTGTCCTCATCCCCATCTCCGCTCCCTGTGCCCTCAGATTTTGAAAATCCCTCGCTCCCGCTCAAACGGCACCCGCTCCCGCTCATCTTAGTATATGAAATTATTAGATGTTAAAAAGGTTATTAGATTCTTATTATGTACATTTGAAAAATGTTTTACATTAAGTCAAAGATACTTCTTTAGTGTTTTATTGTTGTATGGATATTTTCCTATTTACTTTTCACAATCTACTTTTAAAGAAATCTGATTTTGGGTATTCAAGTTTTCTTACTAATCCTTGTTCTAGGTTTTCAGTATTCAAATGAGGTAAGTAGTCTTCTCTTTTGTTACGTAGTTTTAAAATTAATATCGATGATTCTTCACAAGATAATCTAGGTGTTTACATTTCACGCCACCCTTCATTGCACATTGATAAGAACCTATGTGATCCTAGGGTCAACTTGCATGAATTTGCGCCTCTAATTGTTGCATGATTCCACCCTTTTCATACCTTAGTCAAATGCCCAAGTTGACAAGACCAGAATTAACTAAGCATTTATCTTGTTCAAGTTTTAAAATCTTGTGGTTGATTATAATGTTATGTCTTTCCTATTGACCAAACTCCCCACCTTAAAGCTTGTAAAAGAGATTGCCAAATATAAGTATTTGGACCTTTGATCTATTGGAATATCTAACTTCTAGTCCTTTGATATCTATAATTTTAAGATCTTATTCACCAAAGTGTTGATTTAGTTGGACAATAAACTTTTAGTGGTTGCCTTATTCATTTACCTCCAAATGTTTTCACTTACCCATGAAGTCTAAAAGCCATTATGGGCCTAAGTGCTCTTTTGTTAGACTGTAATATCTACTTTTCTCCTATGCCTTTTTAGGAACTCAGTCTTCTACCTTCCTAATATATGATCCTCTATGATGATGTCATACTAATGTCATTGTCTTTTTGTTGATTTTAACATCATTTTGAAGCTCTAGATTTCTTCCTCCCTCCATCCCTATTATTATTTTAGAGTCAAGTTGGACTCTCGTTACTCATTTTCTTACTTTAATCGCTCGACTCTTAATCTCTACTACTTGAAAATTCCCTATCTTTAAGAGTTTATAGTTTGAACATTTCACTAACACCCCTACCTCCTTGGTATATATTTTTGTACATTATTAATCGCCAAATTCTAAAGTCTAGATTCTTTTCTAAGTGTTACATTTTTTATTTTATTGGGTCATCAATGGTTTGGCTATCCCCATTCATTATTAAAAAAATCCTTTTATGGTCTTCATAGCCTTTGAAGCCAAAAAAATGCTCAACTTCACACTCAAAGCATGCTCTTTTTGAGATACAATATAGGAAACCATCTAACAGTATTACAAAATCATTGGCTAAAAACCACTTATATAGTTGGGCACATTTTATCTCCAATCAATACACACACTAACACGTACAACTCTTTTTTGTATAGCTCATTTATGTGTTCAACATGTTTTTACATTTTCCTTTTTGGGAAACCCAACTTTTGGAGGTCATAGCTTTCAAATCGAGTGTCCACTTAATGAATAGTTTGTAATTCTATAAAGCTTGCAACATGCTCTATAAAATTCTAAACCGCTACACCATTTCACCATATTTTCAGCCCATTTGGAAGCCTCTAAAGCCCCCAAAACTGATTTCAAAATTGTTTTTGATAGTTTAAAAAATAGAAACTTTAATATTTTCAAACTTGGACATGATCTTGCAATAAAAAATTGGACCAAACCTTCAAAAAAGAATAGGGAAATTTTGTATTCAAAGAAAAAAATTACTAAAAATAGTAACCACATGTAAATGCAAGGTTGAGACACATTTTCCCAATTATTTCCCATTTGTCAAATACCTTGCAAGAGAAAAGGGAGTTTCTATGCAATAGTTCAATTGCTAGGAGCCATGAGGCCCATTGACTTTGAGCACAATCTAATATTCTATATATGATCACATCCTTAGTTAATAAATCTATAATATTCATCAATATTACTACCTTAACCATCTTCGGCTTGTCATCCTCTACCATATATCTTACAAAATGATAGTGAACATGGACGTTCTTGGTCCTGGAATGATAATCGGGTTCTTGACTAGGCATATTACACTTTGACTGTTACAATAAACTATTACTACTTGTTTTATTCCAACATCTAAATAAATTCTATTAAGGAAAATGAATTACTTATAAATATGAGTCGCTACCCTACACTTAACTTCAGTAGTAGAAAAAGTAACAAAAAATACATGTCACTTACTTTTCCAACTGATTGCACAATAAAATAATGTAAACACATAAGCATTGGTGGATCTTCTTCTATCAATATTACTTATCCAATCTAGATCCTCATAATCACAAGTATGAACAAAAATTGCATCTCCTATAATATTACCATGATAGCACAATGAATACTCTAAGGTACCCTTTTGTAAAAAATGAAGATAAAATACCTAATTTGATGTAACTTATTATTTTATAACTGTTGAGCGTTGTTTTTACACAAGTCAATTGCTAGGATTTTGATATTAGATTTCCTCTCTTGAAAGAATAACAAAGTTATTCCCAAGGTTCTCCATAGTCGTGGTACAACCTTCTTGGTAACTCAGTTGAAGATAAATGTGAATGTTCACAAGGAGGCCTTTGTTGGTACTTTCAATACGTCAAACTGCAAAACAACTTAAACACTTGTTTTTTGTATTTTTCATTTATCAATGTGCGTAACTTCCTAAGGATGCAAATTTACATTTAAAACTAAAGATGATTCCAATTGCTTCAGATTTATGATAGAGAATTAAAAGAGTTGGGTGACAAGAAAAAAATAAATTTTGCTGAAATAAAATCCTAAGTGACATAAAGCATTGTTAATCCCTCTTTGTGAATTTGAATGACAGAAAGATTTGGACAAACCCACTAGATATAAATCAGACCATGTCATAATTGTATACCCAATAGATGCAATTGTTTGGAGATAAAATGTATTTACGCATGCAATATTTTCAAAACCTATCAAATTGTGAAGTCACCAAGATGTGCACACACACACACGAGACAAATTTATCGTTGAACCCAAAAGATGATCTTTCCCATACATTCGTCAAAGCAAGGTAGATGAACAACATCAAACTCCAATTTAAAGAATCACATATTTGAGAAACAATAAACATAGTTGGCTCTTTGAAATGAATGAATACGCAAACACACATTGATTAATTTTGCATAGATAAAAGAAAAGAATCACACCATGAATGAAACATCAATTGTAGATCTTTATTGCCTCAAGAATCCAACCCTAATACATTGTTTTTCTTACAATATATAGATTTGTGATCTACAAACTCTTAACTCGAAACTATGGTTCCAGAGACTTCCAAAATAAAGAAAACAAATCTAAAACTAAAGCTTGCTAAAGAAAACTACTCTTAAACTGATACTAAACTACTTGCATGGATCCTTAATCCATTTACAATTAGCTTGCCCATGAAATTAGGGTCAAACTCATTAAGAAAATAGAAAGAGATGAGCTAGAGTTCCATTGTTTGTAACTACAGTCTTCTTCTTGATCTCTAAGTTCTCCCTTAGAATCTTCATCTGGAGTTTTGTTCATGGTGGGAACTGATAGAAGACCCTTAATCACTGAAAAGATGAACTCCAGTTGTGCATCCATATGATCTGAAGTTCTATTTTCATGCAAAAAAGAGTTCATGCTGGAATGGCTCAGAATTTGGATCCCGACCTTTGTCCCAAAAATTGCCAAGTGAAAATTTGAGTAAGTATGAAACCAAACTTTGGGACCCTCAAAATTTTAGACTTTCGAAAGTCGAAAGACCAAAAAAATAGCCTTTGAAAAATGGCTAAGTATGGAAGAATTCTTCTCTCAAAAAATGGTGAAGTCTCTACTCAATTGTCAATTTGGGAACACCTCTGGATGAGAAGCTCAGAATATTTGTACTATTTCCTATACCTCCTCATAGTTTACTTCTTGTCTTTTCACCTTAGCAAGGAGTTGTTCTTTCTTCTCTCTACAAATGATCAATTTAGAAGCGAAGAACTTGATCTCTTCTTCATGTTCAAACATCCTTTGCATATCTTCCTTGAAATAGAAAACTTGGTGTAGGACCTCTTTGGTGCCAACTCCTGCCAAAATACCTTTGAATTGTTGTATCACTTATTTGGTCGGGCATAGAAGTTTCTTATCCTCATCTCAGTATAACTCTAATTCAATACCTATGAAAAAGTTCCCTATTTTTTCCACCCATTCCATAATTTTATTATGCTTTTGATGCACCTTCTCCAAAAACTTCTCATAAACCTTTGTGGAGTTTTATATACTTTTGGTCCAGATACTAAAGTTGTCTATCTCTTCACCTTCATATATCATGACAAAAATTTGGAAGGGTTGCTTCCTGATTATCCTTAGATCCTGCAGAGTTGATTGACATTGGGCCAATTTAGAGTCTAATCCTCCATCTCCTTCCATATGATCCAACAAATTGGTTTCTTCCTTAAGTATAACCCTGAATGGCTGAAAGATATCACTAATCACCTTCTTTCCCCATAGTTTAAAATCATTCATCCAATGAGAACTTGCTTGAATAAAAGAATGGGTTACACCTGCCGGCAAGTCTGGAGTAACTTTCTTCTCTAGTATGACCTATAATGAGGCCTCTAGGAAATTTGGGTCAATGGGACCCACTATTTTATGGATGAATTTCTTTAGAGCCTCATTCTATTATGTCAAGGACTTGATATTTTCTTCATCTTTGCTCGTGAAACCTAGAGAATGTTTGAGTCCTAAAGATTCTAGAGTCTCACTTCCTTCTCTTGTTGGTTCTCCCAGATCCACCTCTTCAAATGTATAATATTCTGGAGTTATATATGCGCTTGAGATACGCTGGTAGAGAGAAATGCCACCTGTGCTTTCCAATGACCCTTGGTATCTTGAGTAATGTATGATATGGTTCTTGCTAGTATATTAGTCTCTGTTTGATGGAAGGATTGCCCTACAAATGACATATATCTATCTTGTTGATCCTCTTCATCTATGTAAGTCCTTTTTTGGGGTTGAATCTCTTTAGTAAACCAGGTGGGTTTACTAAAGGCAGTAACTGGCTCAAAAGGGGAGATGTGAAGGAATGAAGCAAAGCATTGTGGATTAGGGGTCACCCTCTCCTCTTTATCTGGCTCTTCTTTATGTTCACCCTCTTCTCCCCTCTCCTCCTCATTTACTTCTCCTTTCTCTCTCTTCCTCTCCCTTCTCTTCTTCCCTTGTGGCATCTTGTTCATATTTATCTTTGCCTTCATCCTCAGAGAAACTTATTGATATCTATGTATTAAGACCTATCATAGATTCTAGTGTTGTCTTAAGGGGAGGTGTACCTTCTAGACTTACCAACACTTGGGGAGTCAGGCTAGAGGAAGGCAGAGGAATAGATGGTGGTGGAGTTGGAACTTGCACTTTAGGTGGGGGAGTGGAAATAGAAGGGGGTGGAGTTGGTGTGGGAGTTGGGAGAGCAGGTGGTGGAGTTGGTGCTTTAGTTTCCCTTGCAGTCTTGTCCCCTTCTATGTTTTGGGCAGAGTTAGTATCCTGACTTCGCACCCTTTTATTGGTACTAGAATTCAATCCTGTGAGAGGCATGTTTAGTGCAGGGTTTGTGAATTGGTATAGAGTTGGAGTGGAGATAGACTGAGGATTGATGGGCACATATGCCTCTATGTTAATCCCTACCGTAGAGTCAAGTGTATCTTGTCCTAGATCTGCAAAACCTTTTAGGCCCTCAAAATATGACATGAGGAACTCATCTATGACAAAAGCATCCAAAGGATTGTCATGCTCCTTTTGAGCCTCTATCTTCTTCTCTTTGGTCTCCTTTTTCCTTAGAGAGGCTTCCCAAGATCTTTTCCTTATGATTAAGGGCACATCATCCAATTCTAGTTCCTCCTGCAGGGTCTCTAATTGGGGAGATGCAGAATCTCTCTTTCTCTTATAAACATTCTTTCTTTCTCCAATGGTAGTAGGAGGTGGGCTAGAAATGGTAGGGCCTTTTACTTTGGTAGCTTGTGATGGATCAATATGAGGATCTATTTTCACTACAATATTGGTTGTTTGTGTCTTGTGCCTAGGGTTGGAACCATATTCCACTGCACGCTCATGCCCATGTACTGTTCTCAATTTTTGAGGTGGGACCTTCTTAAATTGGGGCATTATGGGCTTCTCTCCATATTTCTTGTCCACCTTCTTGGGTGGATCCAGTTGTGTTTTTATCAGAATAAGATCCATTCGATAAGGCTTGTTGATCCAGGCCATAGTTTCTTTGACTACATGCCTTTCTTTCAAGTCAATTTTTCCTTTCTCTTCCTTGTCTATTTCCGCATTCAAGATAGGTCTATTGTATATTTTATCATCATTATAGATCAACTCCAGCACATCATCTGAATATTTGTACCAAACCTTAGGGGAAATATTGACCTCTAGGGCCGCTTGTGATAATGTGAGGGACATTGTATAGTAATGTCCGATTCTCACCTCATAGCCATCCACACAATTCATCCAATGATCTTCATTATCTGGCTTGTGGATGTAGAATTTTCCAATGATATGGTTGTATGTAGCTATGGGTTCAAATCTGGCCTAGATGTGTGCATATGTTTGGAGTGGGCACTCGTCCCACTCAAAGGCTAATGATTTGCAAATTTTCATATCCTGGAGAGTGTAGGGGCCTATGGAAATGGGAAAATCCTAGCAATGCTTCTTCGTATGCTTGATATGTTCGTAGGCATCTTTGAACTGCCTGGCTATTTCTAGAGTGATTACCCAATCAAAAGGGTACCTGTGTAGTTTCTTGGGACTCAGGGTAGAACCCGCCACTCTGATGTATGTGAAATTTCTGAATTGTATATAATATGCCCCTATGGCCCTTATTCTAGCAATGGCTTCCTCCGATAATCTCTTTACGTAGTCACCTTCTATCAATCTAATGACTGCAAAGATGAATGCATCATTCACTATCTGGTAATCTAGGCTATCCTCAGGCATTTTAGCACTTCTTATCAACTATGGATAGATGGTGAAGGCCATGCATTTTGCTGACCAAAGGCTCCCTATTTTATAAGCCCTGGATACCCTGCTTGGGTGGCCAATAGGTTTATCATGTATGAAGTCATGTAAAACTTGGGATTGTGCTTTACAGTAGTCAGTTGCTCATCCATATTTTTTCTCAGGATGGTGGCCCAATCAAATATGGCATTTTGTCCCTTTATCTTTTCTATTAGCAGGATCATCCACTTCTCGAGTTGGATGGACTGAGGTAGTCCATATACTCAACTTATCATTGTGACTATTGCTTAGATGTCATCCTTCAAGTACCCTCTCCTTAGGTATATTCTATCCAACTTATTCCTTGGGAGAGGCTACAAGAGGTAGTCTTTATTTGCAATTTCATAAGCCTATAGTTTCTTATTTCTTAACCACCTCAAGCCCTTCTCTAGTACAAAGAAGTCATAGAACTTATCAACACCTTTTTGAAGATGGAATACATCTTCAATTTTGTCTGGCCTGAGGTCAAGAACCACTTGTCCTTATTTATTTTTAACCACCCTCTCCTCTAGTGTGTAATTCTTGGCCAATTCCATGATGAGATCAGAGGACAGGACCGACACTGGGTGTGCTGCTGCATTGACCAGGCTTGACAAGACTAGGGAGGTGCAATCTTTAGTTCTCCGTACTGGTTGGGAACACCTCACCAAGAGTTCATTCAAGTCCATGATCTATATGTCTATATCTATGATTTCCTAGTGTTGATTCCCAATTTTAGAAGGGGGGTGATATCCTTTAAACAAGTACTTCATTGGTGATCCTATTTTCTTTTCAGGCATTCCTACAAGGAAACATGCAAAAATCAGTATCTTATTGAAGAAAATACTGAAGTAGAAAAGAAACAGAGACTAAAACTAAGAAAGCCAAAAGAAGATATCTCTTAAGTAGCTAGAAATGAAAATTCATAACACTTTTGACCTTTTGGACTTTCAGACTCCGAAGACAAGATCGGGGTGTGAAAGGCCAAAAATTGATGGATGAGGTTCTGGAGAAGCAAGTATTCTTGGACTTGTGAAGTGCAAAAATTATGGCAAAATTCGGGGGTGCAGAAGCCTGAAATATGATAGACTTGGGGGGCTTATGAAATGGATCTCGGTCTTTCGGTGTGCAAAGGCCCAAAGAAAATTTTGGAGAGCAAAGCACCAAAATTTCTTGGAGGGGGCGACCTTTTCTTTGGTGTTTCAAATTTTCATTGTTTCAGTGGTATCTATTTGCGTGAAACTCTAAAATTTTGAAAGTGTGATCCCACACTTAGTGAAATTTTGTTTCTGGCACATGTGGTCTATTTTTGTCCTTTCAGAGGCCAAAAACCTACAACTTGTCTGTGACACAAAAAAACCTTTCCCTAGAACCAAAATGTGAAAGGAAAACAAAAAACAAAAAATAGAGGCCACGACCTGACCAGAGGTCATAGGGCATAAACCCTAGAGACCTAGGAGGGAGAAAAAGAGGCCAAAGACACTCACAACAATAATACTCCCTTTAAATAAGAAATACAAAATGCAAATAATAGAATAGGTTGTAATTGTAGAACAAAAAAGGGTGAACAATTTCATAACTCAACAAACTTACCAAATTAAATATACCTAATAGAATATGCAATGATCCCCATATTATTATGTTAATTTGAACAAGAGTGTAATATTGTGAGGGTTTTGAACAAAACCATATTGAACACATTGATGAAGCATCTTCACCAATCCTCCTCATTCATCCAAAAAATACCAAATTGATGGCACCAATGGATCTCCTAGTTGTTGAACCTATAACTATCTAATCATATGTACAACAAGAGAGAACATAAAAGTATTCCCAACCACCATGCACAATGAGACACATTTCTTCTAAAATTTCACATCTCCTCTGAGTGTTTCTAATGCCTCCTCTAGTGTTGTGCATGAGACACCTTTCCTCTGAAAGGGTACATCTCCTTTGAGTGTGTCTAACACCTTCTCAAGTGATGTAGAAAAAATCCCCCCTTTATTGGAAAAATTACCAATCTATGCTCATGCATGAGGCAACCTTTTCTCTTAAAATCCACATCTTTATTAAGTGTGACTAATGTCTTGTTAAGTGCTTGAAAAATCATCAACCAAACCTTGATATACCAATTGCACCCACAATAAATGTTGCACCACTTTCTCCTCTCATCTAAGGAAGAAATATGATGTCAAGCCCCCTCTTTTATTTGTTTTCACAAATAGGGTAATTCTCATGAAATGATTCATCCCTATTATGGCTACAAAAAGGGTTCCTCTTATGCAATGAATATCCCTGAGTGAGAGGTTAGCTCAAAATAATAGATATCCACCTTCCTCCATTTCTTGTAACATCTAGTACTATCTTTTCTATTTTGTAAACCACAAATATTTAATCAAAATTTCATTGCAAGGTGATTTTTCATCATCAGATGAGTCATTTGTATGTGTTGGTATTCCCAAATTTTGCACAAATTTGGAGTGAACATGTTAAAAATTTCAATAAAGAAAGGTGAGTACCCCTGAAAATTTGTGTGAGAAGGATTAATTGAAGTGCTTGTGAAAGATACCCTGTTGATTTTCATGATGTAAAAATTGGGAAGAGGCTTCAATGCCTTTCATTTGATATATGCAGTGGGTTCCAGCTCCTAAATTTCATTTCTGACATGTTTAGGGAGTAGTCATTTTGAGGTGGTTACATAAATCTGCATTTTTGCTAAGTGTCAAATTGCTGTAACTTGCTCAGTTTGCTTCTGAATATCTTGCACCCTATTGAGTTTCATCAGACATCACTTTGGGAACATTTTATATGTATATCAGAGAGTCTATTTTTTAGAACTCAAGTCATTTCAAATCCACTTGATAAGTTTCCATATTCCCCAAAGTCGGTTACCCAGAGTTGTTTGTATCTTCGTTTTGCCCAAAAATCTGAATAGCCCAGTTTGACTTGTTATAACATTTGACCAGTTGATTCAATTGAAAAAATTCCTTTTGTACTATGTTCTAGTGGTCAAATAATTCATATATTTCAGTTTAAAAATCGTGATGAATCCATTTGTGCAGTTTGTCAGTCTGATTCTGTTGGCATTTTGTTAAATTTCCCAAAATTATTGAATGCAAATTTCTGAATACGTTACTTTGAAGGCCTGCATATTTGATCAAATGAATAGGTATGACATCATGGTGTGTTCCCAGGTATTGTAAGCATGAAAATGAACCAATATTTCCAGTTTCCAGATCCCTATGAAATCAGATGTCAAGTTTTCTAGAACCATTCTATTTGTGAATAATTCTGATTTCCTGAGTATTCAAGTGCAGAATTACTAAGTTGTCCACTTTGAGGTCTTGAAAATATATACCCGGTTGAACATTTTGGATAATTGATTTGTCCCTCATATTGTAAACATAAGAGTGTACTCACCTGAAGAGTCTTAGTTTCCTGCCAATTCAGTTATTCACTTTGCCACGGCCTTTCCATTTCTAATTTATTAAAATTTCAGTGAGTTTGCAGAATCCAGAATTAAATGACCTACTTTGTGCTTTCCCTATTTTCACCCAGTTCAAGGTCAGGCATAATTGAAAGTTGTTCTGTATCATAGACTTAGAAGTGAACTCATCTAAATATTTTTAGACTTTGGTCAATCAGGTTGATCACTTTTCTTAGTTGAATCCAAATCAGTTTTTTACATTTTCACCAAATTTTAGTTCACAAAGTTGTAAAGATCTGACTTTGCAGATTAATTCTAGTTGATTAGTTGATTGTTAGAGAAATCTAGTTGAGGGTTAATATTCCTTGTGGGAAAATGAATCAAGTTCTAAAGCCTCCGACCAATAGGTGTACATTGGGCAACTTTTTGAAATAAGATCCAAAGGGAATTTATGCAGATTGTCAGTATGTACAGATTAGAGTTTGCAGAATAGTCATCTTCACTGGTTTGTAACTTTGTATTGGATAATTGTTTAGGGATGAGATTTTTTCCTTTACACTCCATGTATGTAAATCTATTTCCCAGATCAGGGGTTGGGCCTCAAGGCATGGATTTATATTTCTGCGAAGGCCAATCTAAATGATTTTTCTGCCCTTTTACATTTGTATATGCCCAGTTTCTCAAAATTGTTAAAATGACCGTGTTTTATCGATCATGTCTCGCATATGGATTTGAATCGGTTGAGAACTATTTGCACCCATATTTATTATGATCAAATGAATCTATATGATGAGTGTCGGAGTCAAGTGATGCAATTCAATCAGTTTTCTAAGCCAGTTCTAGAGGCCAATCGTTATTCTTCAAAAAAGTGCTAATAGGCATAAAAGTTTTCTTTTTGGCTACATTAATGTGTGTAGCAGATGAGTTTGATCTAGAGGCTTGTGAAAATGTCACTGGTGATGGTGAGCAAGAGTCACATTGATGAGGCTAAGGAAAATCCTCAAGACATAATGGAAATAAGAGGTAACAAATTAAGCATGAGAAGGGGGTTTTATCGGATGGTGTAGTTGTGGTTGAATCGATAACCATGTATGCAAATAATGGAAGCAATTAAAATGCATGTGGGCTGTTTGTTACAACAAAAATTCAATGAAATGTGGTCTTACGGACTGCCCTGACTGCAGTGATACACAAAACAAATTTGCTGGGAGAATTTTGGAAACTTTCAAGCTAATGAAATTGGCAGGTATAGTGTCAAAATATGGAACTAATGCTAATGGTCCTCCCCGCCTATGCATGAATGGAAGCTACAAACAAAGCATTCACAACCATCAAAGCTCAGACCAAACAGGGGCAGCAATGGATGAATTTTGCAATGAGATTTCTCAAAGTCTACAAGTTAATGGAGATTTATGAGACACATTCAAACTGTGTATGCTCTGTCTTTCACAAACTGCTAGTCTTATACCCCTCGAAAATATTGAATATGTTACATAGTGAACTTGTGCAAAACATTGATAGTCAAGATCATTTGAGCATGACTCTTATGGACGCATATTTGCAGCAGCATGATAATGGATGGGAAAGCTATACATTTTCATCATGGTTTCTTGATAAGATCTACATTTAGCATCAAAATGGAGAGAGAAAAAACCAACGCCATGACTTAGGGCTTTGTTTGCTACTGTGTTCTAAGGTAGCTGGGTGTTTTTTCTATTGGGCCCACATTATTGGTTGCAAATATGCTGGCAAATAGAACTACAAAATGTGGTCTCATAGTTTGAAATCATTGCAAGATATATACAAAAATGGATTGGTTGCAAACGCTTTTGAAATCTTCTAAACAAATACACTTGGTAGGCATATTGTGAACACCAGGTTCTACGCAATAACCATGTGGGAGCTGCACAAGGAAGCCACGCAAGTAGTGGAAAACTTTAAAATTTATAAATTCCAAAGTAACAATGGATAAGGCGCTGATTCTGAGAGATTTTAAAGTTTTAAAACCATGCAAATGATAAATCTACCAAATCTTGTGCAACATTATGTGGAAGAACAAGGAAGTTAATGGCCTCCGTAGCTTTACAAATGTATAAAACATTAAAACACAAGTGCCAGTCACCTATGGGATCCCACGTAGCATCCAAAGAAGATTAAAACTAAACATTGCAAATGAACAAGGTGATTTCCATGAAGCTTATGAAATTATGCATTATCTTCAATCAATTTCAAACATAATTCTGGAAAAGTACTACGTAGCATATGATGGATTGTTTTAAAAACTTTTGGATAGGAAATCAGTCAGGAGGCCCACGCATTAAGATAAATTCAAAGCATTTTATCCTAAAACCAAAACAAATCAGCTTGAATGTTTGCGCTGGAAAGAGGAAGGGTCCACACAGCATGTGGACACTATCAGATGTTTAAAAATTTTAAACATCACAAACTTGAAAGTTTCCCACATGGCCTATGTAGAAGAGAAGATGAATTATTTTGTGCAATTTGCAGTTTTAAATTATTGCTTGGAGCCGGTGCATGAATTTGTGAAGGAGTTTTAAAGCATGGCAAAATAATGCAAATTTTCAAAAGGGAAACCATGAAGAAGGATGCCCAGACCTCTGGAAGACAATAAAGATGTTCATCAGCAATAAAAAGTAGCCATTGATGAGAAGTTTTTGCTTGAGGCCTCAAAAATTTGAAAATGTGAAAATGGGATTATCCCATATTGTCTGTGCACGAGCTTTTTTAGTGTTTATATCCTAAAAGGATTTGCATATGAAATAAGAAAGAGGCCCAGAGACTCTTGGTGGGCCCTTGGGAGTTGGAGGTTATAATGCATAGGTGGGCCCATTATTTTAAACCAAATTTCAAAAATGCCTTAAAAACTACATGGATGTTTATCCCACATGCACCTTGCAAGAGCATTTCAAAATGTAAAGCAAAGAGGAAGCTATCCATGCACGCGTCGATTGCCTTGATTTCTGTGCCCACAATTCTGGGCAACCAAATTTTGTAGAATGCTGATGATGTGGAAAAGTGATGACAAAGGTGATGATGTGGCAAAGAGGACACGTGGCACATAGTCGCATGTTTGCTAGAAGATAGATGCCAAAGGAGAAAGCCGCTGTGACTTGGAGACTAACCGCTAGTGGTTAGTCACGAGGTCATCAGATGCTAGAGATAACCGCCGCGACCAGGAGATAACCTCCAGTCGCGTTGTCGCCAGATGCTAAGGATAAACCACTAGAGGCTAAGTCGCATGGTTGTGAGAAGATGACAGTTAAGGTGAAAAGTTTCAGAGACAATGAGACTGAGGTTAGTCGCCAAGTTGCTAGACATAAAATGCTAAGTCATATTCATTATGAGACTTGGAGACTAAAGCTAGTCTCCAAGTCTCCAATTTAAACCATGGTCAGTGAAAAGATCAGGAGTCTTGGAGCCAAAGAGGAAAAGGTAACTGTAGTTAAAAAATGAGTTAAATGCTAGTTATGAGCAGTAAATCAGAGCATGCCACATGTCAAATTTTGGTGAGTTCTGGGTAGAAATGCAAAAAATTGGAGGTTTGAAGATATTGAAATGTGCATAGGATAATTTTTTAAATCTTTTATTGCAAATGCTTATCAAATATGCATTCTGAGATATTTTTTGCAATAACAAGATGGAAATCAGATTTTTTAAGAATATGATCAGATTTGGGGGTTGCTTAGAAAATGAAGACCAGATCCATTAATAAAAACCAATTAGATTTGTACAGATGGGACAAAAAGATAAAGTTTTCAAGAAGGCAATCAGATTTTTGCATAGATATCAGATTTTAATGACAGTTTCAGAGGAGGATAGTATCAGATTTAGATTTTGAAAAGGGAGGATGAAGACAAAGAAAGAATAGATAAAATACAAATATTTCAACTATAGGTAATCAGATTTCATTTTCCATCTTTGTCCATCCACCGCTTGAGGGCTTTTTTTTTCTTATTTTTTTTGTGATTAGGGTTAGGTCAAGATATCTGTAGCTTGTTCCATCCTTATGGATTCCAAGATATCTTGAGCCTATAAAGAGACCAATTTGATAATTTGAGAGGTTCCTTTTTTTTCTTTGTTTTGGGGTTTTCCCTACAGATGTTCAGAGTAGGTCCCTGTTGGTCTTGTGGAAATTTTTGCAAGTTATACTTCTATATCTTTGATATTCAAAAAGATTATTGTCTGGACATGTTGAAGTAATATTCTTTAATGAAATACAGTGTATTTTCTCCTCTTCTATATTTTCTTGTCTCTTTAGATTATGTTTGTGCTCTAGTATAGTTCATTTGTAAGGCATCTGAAATATACCTACTACAAGGTAGTGTGTCTAATTGTTTTTGAGTCTCTTTCAAGAAGAGAGCTAAGTTTCACAAGTGATTTCAGAGAGAAAAACATTTTGTAAGG
Organism: Thuja plicata; assembly: GCA_018584345.1. Lineage (NCBI taxonomy): Eukaryota > Viridiplantae > Streptophyta > Pinopsida > Cupressales > Cupressaceae > Thuja > Thuja plicata. The sequence goes on from MU226793.1 coordinate 4,347,563, forward strand.
ATTTGATGCAGTGGTATAGATATGAGAGGATAGTTTGTAAGGCACTCTATCTCAACTACATGTATTTTGTAAGGCACTCTACAATATTTTCATTAGTTTATCTCTGCTGATTCATGTTTTCATTGACTCTTTGCCCAAGGGATAGGCACTGGTCTAGGATATAGTTTGTAGTTTGTTCCTCATCCAATATCAAAATTATTTTAATCAAATATACTTCTGTTACTTAAAACAAATGAGCTGAACTCATTACGGGCTCATATCAGCAGGATATTGTCCATTTTACTGATTCCTTAGAGAGTGAATCAAACTAGGTTATCCCTCCTTAAAAGGAAGAAAGATGAAAATCCTTGTCTAGACACCTTAAATTGTCCTTTTTCATTTCTATATTAATTTAATTAATATTTCCTATAACAATATAGTTAATTCTTATAGATTAACTATATTTTTTATATTCGACTATTTATTTAATTTTATTAAATAAATTCATC
>MU226793.1:4348322-4375370 GCA_018584345.1 Thuja plicata
TTAATCTCCTTCACTCCCACCAAAACCCTACCTAACCCTCAATCTCAGCCACTCATTTTCCACCACTTAATCTCAGCCCTTCATTTTTCATGTCAATTCCATAAAAGGAGGCCTCACTCCTCATTTTTCAACTAGAGTAACTAGAGTGAGAGTAACTAGCTAGTGATTGCATTTTAGAGCATTTTCTTGAGCATGTCTTAATCTTCATCCTATTTAGCTTTTTTGAGCATTAGATCATCTAGATATTACATGTTAGATAATGGAAATCAATATTAGATTATTTCATCTTGCATCTTCATTCTAGATTAGTTATTGAATTCTCAATCTTCATCATGTGAAGCTTGGGGCAAGTTCCTCATACTTGTCCTCAATCCCTTCACCATCATCTAGCTTGCATCATAGTGGGATTTATTGCATTGTGTTGGGAGAGCACACCCACAAAATCTCTAAGAGCAAATCAAAAAAGTCTTGGGTGCACTTTTTTTAGCTCATTAGAGGTTGTAGTGAAAATTTAGTTGTGTTTCAAGTTCTTTACATGCTTTGATTTATTAGTATATTTTGTGTTTGCATGTTTTGACTTGTTGTGCAGCTGCAGGTATTTTTATTGCATACACCTTGTATCACTGGTTTATGCTATATTTACAATCATGGTTTGTATGGTTAGGTTTTGCATTTGGTTATGCTTGGTCATATGCAGAGTATTTCATAAAGTTGATTTAATAAGCTCCTAATAGAAAATCAGTGTCCACATTCATATATATACTGTGTAATCAGTAGTCATAAAGAGGTAAAACCTGCCTGAGTATATGTGGAGCTCAAAAATGAAGAAGGATCTTATCCAATCCTTAGCAATTAGGCTTTTCTTGCATCTGAATCAATATAGATAGCATGGTGTTCAAGTAATTATTTAAGCACTGTGATTCATGCAAGAAAATACCCTAACAAATTGGTGACTCTGCTAGGGAATAGGTATACAAATATTTTTAAATAAAATAGAATCTTTGGTGTAAGTCAATAGTAAGACAGTTATAGATTCATGTGTTACAAAAAGATATATTCCTTATGATTTACAAAGTGAGTCAAGTCTGTCTATTTGTTCCTGCAAAAGTGTCTTAAAGTTGCAAGTTTCTCCAAGATAGTTTGCACCTAATCTCACTACTGGTGAGTGGCGACTCTGAGCTCTGATTTGCACCAGTGTGCACATTAAAGAAAGATTACAAAAAGAAATGGGACTTGCGGTGACAGTGGAAGCAGACATTTTGATTCCTGTGAGAGAAATTAATAGGGGGCTCTATAAAAGGTGTGTTGTAAGTTTGCTAACAAAAGAAGATTAGAGCTAAAAAGAATCTCAGCCAGCTGTAAATCTTTGTCCTTTGCAAGAGGTGGTGACTCTAAAACTTTTTAAGACTGAGTTGAAGTGTTTTCAAATCAAATATTGTTGCAGCACCTTTAATACATCCAGGTATTTTAATAAAAGTTTTGATAGTTTTCCTTATCAAGTGATTGTAGCACTATAGCAAAAAGGATAAAGGTGTGAAAAATGAGGTTTACATATTTCAAGTTTTTACTTGTTTTTCTGCAAAATCTAAATGAGGTATGTACTAGATAAGAGTGGCAGTTTGTAATCTTCTTGACTATTAAGATGTCACAATCTAGTGATTGGAGGGGTAATAATTTGTATGGGGCAATTATTTTTGAGGGTATCCCTAGATATCTAAATCATATTCCATCAAAGGTTAGGGAGTGTTTGCCAAAGTTTACTAGTTTTGGTGAACAATCAGCTGAAGATCATTTAGAAAATTTTACTGACTTGGTAGATAGCCATAACATCTCACATGAAGATAATTGATCTAAACTTTTTTGTAATATCCTTAGTTGATATTGCAAGAGACTGGTTTAGAGATTTACCTCATGGCTCAATAGAATCCATGGAAGCATTAGAGGCTTGTTTTATTAAAAGATTTAGTGATTTTGAGTAGCTTAGTGATGTAGAGTAGGATGAGGATAAAGAGCACAGTAATGAACATAACACATCTGAATTGAATGATCCTATATTAGAATATGAGCTTGTCAAAATAGAGACAAATATGTTGAGACAAAGGCTCCAAGAAAAGGTGGTGCTACTTTTACAAGGACACATGAGAAGAGAAGAAAATGATTCATCATATGATTTTTACATAAGATTTGCTGATAAGCTAAAAGGCTATGGTATCATTTTTTGTCTTCAGGATCTTGTATGGGCAGATTTATTTGTTGAGCTTTGTTTTCCCCATACATGCAATTTATCAATTTCTCAGAGGGTAGAGTATATTCAGCAATTTATAGAATGGATAAAGGGTTTAGAAGATGCTTCTTCTAAAGATATATATGATGTTGAAAACAATGATATTGAATCTAAAATTTCTAAGATTATTGAAGAATCTAATGATAAATCTTACAATGAATCTGATTTTAATAATATTGAAAGTGATAAAGATGAATATATGTTTAGTAATGATGAAGAGTCTACTTGCAGTAAGGGTCTTGTTGGTTATGATATTGATATAAAGCTTTATGAGCAGCAAGACAGTGAGAAAGATATATGCAACCAGAAAGAAGACAACTATGATGCAGACATGAGTGTTTGTAGTGAGGATCTTACACAAGAAGATATGATTTCAGAGGTTTCACTACAAGACTCCAACAAAGAAGAAATTTGCAGCATCATGCAAGAAGAAAGTGTGGTAATGAATGAAGAAGATGACTGTTGTTCCCTTCACAGTGAAAAAATTTCAGAGATTTTATCTTTTGAGTATCTCAGATATTCAGGAAATAGAAGCTTTGAACTTTCACTTCCAACACATATTGATTTTGACAAGGAAAGTTAATCAGTGCATTCTGATTTGGATATATGTGATACTATTTCTTCTTGCACTCCTTTTTCATTAGGCTACAACAGATGTCAGTTTGATTTATCAGATGATGAGGTTTTTAGTATGGTTTAAGATTTAGCAGATATGGAAATTCCAAGTATTGAGTTGAGTACTGATTTAGAGAATAGTGTGGATTTTGAATCTTGTCTTGATTCTAAGTTTTCCTTTGAACTATTAAATAGTGGTCAATCAGTGGCTCAAGTTTCAAAGGAAGAAACTAAATGTGCTGGTATTTTCCCTCCCACCCACCACTTTGCTTTGAGTTTGTTTTTATTATGATATGCAAGGTGCTCCTATTTTTGATGAAGAGCTTTTTGCTCCATGTCCTAAGTTTGATTATATACAAGGTGATGAGTCTTCTCTGACTTTGCATTGTATGCAAGTGATGGATGTGAATGAATTTAATGATGCCTATCCAAGCAATATGACAGAGGTTGAGTATCCATCCTTTCAGTTGAATGGTGAGTTTTTAAGTTGTGGTTTACAAATCAAAGATGATAAATGTTCCAGATATCTAAGTTTGTTTTTATCTAATGAATGTGACATATATATGCCACAAATTTTTTATGATGACAATTTGCCTAATGTTTATGGAAGCTCATATGAAGAATTTGCAGATTTTTTTATCATATGATGAGTTGATACATGATGACAGTGGATTGGATCAAACAGATAAGAATGGTACTGTTATCATATTTTTGAAACATGGGGCAGAGAGCTTTGTGTTTGACAGAGGTAGGAGTTGATCTCAGTTTTGGGGCTTCGGGCCTCTTGTAGATAATATACATGTTGTATAGTTGCTTTCCTTTTTATTTGTTTGTTTTCTTTCAGTAAGAGGTTTCCCCATTTTTTGAAAGAAGGAGATTTTGAGAGATGTAATAGAGAAGAGGTGAAAAGTGAGAAGAGGAAAGTGAAAAGTGATAAAATAAGATTAATTTTAGTTTTGGGGTGGTATTCTACTCCAGAGATCTATGGTTCTCAGTATAAACTTACATTTAACCATCCTCAGTCAGAGCCACTATTGGTACTCCCAAATTTGGAACAAATTTGGAGTGACCATGTTAGAAATTTCAATAAGGAAAGGTGAGTACCCCTAAAAATTTGTGTGAGAAGGCTTAATTGAAGTGCTTGTGAAAGATACCCTGTTGATTTTCATGATGTACCAATTGGGAAGAGGCTTCAATGCCTTTCATTTGATATATGCAGTGGGGTCCAGCTCCTAAATTTCATTTCTGACATGTTTAGGGAGTAGTCATTTTGAGGTGGTTACATAAATTTGCATTTTTGCTTAGTGTCAAATTGTTGTAACTTGCCCAGTTTGCTTTTGAATATCTTGCGCCCTATTTAGTTTCATAAGCCATCACTTTGGGAGCTTTTTATATGTATATCAAAGATTCTATTTTTTAGAACCCAAGTCATTTCAAATCCACTTGATAAGTTTCCATATTCCCCAAAGTTGGTTGCCTAGAGTTGTTTGTATCTTTGTTTTGCCCAGAAATCTGAATAGCCCAGTTTGACTTGTTATAATCTTTGACCAATTGAATCAATTGAAAAAATTCCCTTTGTACTATGTTCCAGTGGTCAAATACTTCATATATTTCAATTTCCAGATCATGATGAATCCATTTGTGCAGTTTTCCAGTCTGATTCTGTTGGCATTTTGTTAAATTTCCCAAAATTGTTGAATGTAGATTTCTGAATACCTTACTTTGAAGACCTGCATCTTTGATCAGATGAATAGGTATGAAATCATGGTGTGTTCCCAGGTATTGTAAGCATGAAAATGAACCAATATTTCTAGTTTGAAGATCCCTATGAAATACGATGACAAGTTTTCTAGAACCATTCTATTTATGAATAATTCTGATTTCCTGAGTATTCAAGTACATAATTACTAAGTTGTCCACTTTGAGGTCTTGAAAATATATACCCGGTTGAACATTTTGGATAATTGAGTTGTCCCTCATATTGTAAACATAAAAGTGTACCCACCTGAAGACTCTTAGTTTCTTGCCAATTCAGTTATTCACTTTGCCATGGCCTTTCCATTTCTAATTTATTAAAATTTCACTGAGTATGCAAAATCCAGAATTAAATGACCTACTTTGTGCTTTCTCTATTTTCACCCAGGTCAAGGTCAGGCATAATTGAAAGTTGTTCTGCATTATAGACCTAGAAGTGAACTCATCTGAATATTTTCAGACTTTGGTCAATCAGGTTGATCACTTTTCTAAGTTGAATCCAAATTAGTTTTCTACATTTTTCACCAAATTTGAGTTTACAAAGTTGTAAAGAGCTGACTTTGCAGATTAATTCTAGTTGATTAGTTGATTGTTAGAGAAATATAGTTGAGGGTTCATATTCCTTGTGGGAAAATGAATCAATTTCTAAAGCCTCCGACCAGTAGGTGTACATTAGGCAACTTTTTGAAATCAGATCCAAAGGGAATTTATGCAGATTGTCAGTATGTGTAGAATAGAGTTTGCAGAACAGTCATCTTCAGCAGTTTGTAACTTGTGTTGGATAATTGTTTAGGGATGAGAGTTGTTCCTTTACACTCCATGTATGTAAATCTGTTTCCCAGATCAGGGGTTGGGCCTCAAGGCATGGATTTATATTTCTACAAAGGCCATTCTAAATGATTTTTCTGCCCTTTTACATATGTATATGCCCAGTTTCTCAAAATTGTTAAAATGATTGTGTTTTATCGGTCATGTCTCGCATATGGATTTGAATCAGTTGAGGCCTATTTGTACCCATATTTATTATGATCAAATTAATATATATGATGAGTGTCGAAGTCAAGTGATGCAATTCAATCAATTTTCTAAGCCAGTTCCAGAGGCCAATCGTTATTCTTCAAAAAAGTGCTAACAGGTATAAAAGTTTGAACTTTCGGGCTACATTAATGTGTGTAGTAGATGAGTTTGATCTAGAGGCTTGTAAAAATGTCACTGGTGATGGTGAGCAAGAGTCAAATTGATGAGGCTAAGTAAAATCCTCAAGACATAATGGAAATAAGAGGTAACAAATTAAGCATGAAAAGGGGTTTTTATTGGATGGTGTAGTTGTGGTTGACTCGATAGCCATGTATGCATATAATGGAAGAAATGACAATGCATGTGGGCTGTTTATTAAAAAAAAAATTCAATGAAATGTGGTCTTACAAACTACCCTGACTGCAGTGATACACAAAACAAATTTGCTGGGAGAATTTTGGAAACTTTCAAGCTAATGAAATTGGCAGGTATAGTGTTAAAATATGGAACTAATGCTAATGGTCCTCCGCACCTATACATGAATGGAAGCTACGAACAAAGCATTGAAAACCATCAAAGCTCAAACCAAATAGGGGGAGCAATGGATAAATTTTGCCATGAGATTTCTTAAAGTCTACAAGTTAATGGAGAGTTATGGGACATTCAAACTGTGTATGCTCTGTCTTTCGCAATCTGCTAGTCTTATACCCCTCGAAAAGATTGAATATGTTACATAGTGAACTTGTGCAAAGCATTGATGGTCAAGATCATTTGAGCATGACTCTTATGGATGCATATTTGCAGCAGCATGATGATGGATGGGAAAGCTGTACATTTTCATCATGGTTTCTTGATAAGATCTACATTTAGCATCAAAATGGAGAGAGAAAAAACCAATGCCATGACTTAGGGCTTTGTTTGCTACTGTGTTCTAAGGTAGCTGGGTGTTTTTTCTATTGGGCCCACATTATTGGTTGCAAATATGCTGGCAAATAGAACTACAAAATGTAGTCTCATAGTTTGAAATCATTGCAAGATATATACAAAAATGGATTAGTTGCAAAGGCTTTTGAAATATTCTAAACAAGTACACTTGACAGGAATATTGTAAACACCAGGTTCTGCGCAATAACCATGTGGGAGCTACACAAGGAAGCCATGCAAGTAGTGGAAAAATTTAAAATTTATAAATTCCAAAACAACAATGGATAAGGCGTTGATTTTGGGAGATTTTAAAGTTTTAAAACCATGCAAATGATAAATCTACCAAATCTTGTGCAGCATTATGTGGAAAAACAAGGAAGTTAATGGCTTGCGTAGCTTTACAAAGGCATAAAACATTGAAACACAAGTGCCATTCGCCTATGGGATCCCACGCAGAATCCAAAGAAGATTAAAACTAAACATTGCAAATGAACAGGGTGATTGCCATGAAGCTTATGAAAATCTACATTATCTTCCATCAATTTCAAACATAATTCTAGCAAAAGTGTTGCGCAGCATATGATGGATTGTTTTCAAAACTTTTTGATAGGAAATCGGTCAAGAGGCCTGCGCATTAAGGTAAATTCAAAGCATTTTATCCTAAAACCAAAACAAATCAACATGAATGTCTGCGCTGGAAAGAGGAAGGGTCCACGCAGCATGTGGACACTTTCAGATGTTTAAAAATTTTAAACATCACAAAATTGGAAGTTTCCCATGTGGCCTGTGCGAAGAGAAGATGAATTATTTTGTGCAATTTAAAGTTTTAAATTACTGCTTGGAGTCAGTGCATGACTTTGTGAAGGATTTTTAAAGCATGGCAAAATAATGCAAATTTGCAAAAGGGAAACCATGAGCAAGGACGCCCAGACCTCTGGAAGACAATAAAGATATTCATCAGCAATAAAAAGTAGCCATTGATGAGCAATTTTTGCTTGAGGCCTCAAAAACTTGAAAATGTGAAAATGGGATTATCCCATATTGCCTGTGCCGGGGCATTCTTAGTGTTTATATAATAAAAGGCTTTGCATATGAAATAAGAAAGAGGCCCAGAGACTCTTGGCTGACCCTTGGGAGATGGAGGTTATAATGCATAGGTGGGCCCATTATTTTAAACCAAATTTTGAAAATGCCTTAAAAACTACATGGAAGTTTATCCCACATGCACCTTGCAAGAGCATTTTGAAATGTTTATAAGAAAAAAAAAGAACACATAAAATGTAAAGAAAAAAGAAAGCTATCCACGCGTGTGCCCAGACTAGAGTGCCTCAATTCCCATGCCCAAAATTCTGAGCAACCAAATTTTGCAGAATGCTGATGACACGGAAAAGTGATGACGTAGGTGATGATGTGGCAAAGAGGACATGTGGCACATAGTCACATGGTCGCTAGAAGATAGCCGCCGAAGGAGAAAGCCACTACAACTTGGAGACTGACCACTACTGGTAAGTCGCGATGTCACCAAATGTCAGAGATAACCACCAATCGTGTGGTTGCCGAATGATAAGGATAAACCGCTAGAGGCTAAATTGCATGGTCGCAAGAAGATGATAGTTAAGCTGAAAAGTTTTAGAGACAATGAGACTAAGGTTAGTCGCCAGGTCACCGGACATAAAATGCTAAGTCAGATTCATTACAAGACTTGGAGACTAAAGCTAGTCTCCAAGTCTCCAATTTAAACCATGGTCAGTGAAAAGATCAGGAGACTTGGAGACAAAGAGGAAAAGGTAACTGCAGTTAAAAAATGAGTTAAATGCCAGTTATGAGCAGCAAATCAGAGCATGACACATGTCAAATTCTGGTGAGTTCTGGGCAGAAATGCAGAAAATTAGAGATTTCAACATATTGAAATGTGCACAGGATAATTTTTTAAATCTTTTATTGCAAATGCTTATCAAATATGCATTCTGGGAGATTTTTTTCAATAACAAGATGGAAATAAGGTTTTTTCAAAATATGATCAGATTTGGGGGTTGCTCAGAAAATGAAGACCAGATCCATGAATAAAAATCAATCAGATTTGCACAGATGGGACAAAAGGATAAAGTTTTCAAGAAGGCAATCAGATTTCTGCAAAGATATCAGATTTTAATGACAGTTTCAGAGGAGGATAATATCAGATTTAGCTTTTGAAAAGGCGGGGTGAAGACAAAGAAAGAATAGATAAAATACAAATATTTCAACTACAGGTAATCAGATTTCATTTTCCATCTTTGTCCATCCACCGCTTGAGGGATTTTTCTTTCTTATTTTTTCTGTGATTAGGGTTAGGTCAAGATATCTGTAGCTTGTTACATCCTTATGGATTCTAAGATATCTTGAGCCTATAAAGAGACCAATTTGATAATTTGAGAGGTTCCTTTTTATGCTCTATTTTGGGGTTTTCCCTACAGATGTTCAGAGTAGGTCCCTGTTGGTCTTGTGGAAATTTTATTGCAAGTTATACTTCTATATCTTTGATATTCAAAAATATTATTGTCTAGACATGTTGAAGTAGAATTATTTAATGAAATATAGTGTATTTTCTCCTCTTCTATATTTTCTTGTCTCTTTAGATTATGTTTGTGCTCTAGTATAGTTCATTTGTAAGGCATCTTAAAGATACCTACTACAAGGTAGTGTGTCTAATTGTTTGTGAGTCTCTTTCAAGGAGAGAGCTAAGTTTTACAAGTGATTTTAGAGAGCAAAGCATTTTGTAAGGATTTGATGCAGTGGTATGGATATGAGAGGATAGTTTGTAAGGCACTCTATCTCCACTACATGTAGTTTGTAAGGCACTCTATAGTATTTTCATTAGTTTATCTCTGCTGATTCATTTTTTCATTGAATCTTTGCCCAAGGGATAGGCACTGGTCTAGGATATAGTTTGTAGTTTGTTCCTCATCCAATATCAAAATCATTTTAATCAAATATACTTCTGTTACTTAGAACAAATGAGCTAAACTCATTAGGGGCTCATATCAGCAGGATATTGTCCATTTTAGTGATTCCTTGGAGAGTGAATCAAACTAGGTTATCCCTCCTTAAAAGGAAGAACGATGAAAATCCTTGTATCACTGGTTTATCCTATATTTACAATCATGTTTTGTATGGTTAAGTTTTGCATTTGGTTATGCTTGGTCATATACAGAGTGTTTCATAAAGTTGATTTAATAAGCTCCTAATAGAAAATCAGTGTCCACATTCATATATATACTGTGTAATCAGTAATTATAAAGATGTAAAACCGAACAAGGATATTATCCAATCCTTAGCAATTAGGCTTTTCTTGCATCTAAATCAATATAGACAGCATGGTGTTCAAGTAATTATTCAAGCACTGTGATTCATGCAAGAAAACAACCTAACAGTATGTACAACAAAACCCACAGGATCTTCACTAAAGGGGAAATACAATAGCACATGCATTCATGTTGGGGGGTTTAAAATGGGAAAAAAATAGGGCAACATATTGCCTAAATAGGGAGGAAGAGCAGGGGGTTTGGGTAGGGGTTAGGTATTTATATAGGAAAATGTATGTGGGGTGGGGGCTGGGGGGTATTGGGTGGGTATTGGAGGGGTGAAAAAAAAGAAGTTTGGGGAAATATTCTTTGAAAATGCGGGGATTATTTAGTATGCCACAAACACATATGCTATGATTTAGGCTCACTAAGTGAAGCCCCTGTGAAAAAACCACAAAAGTGATTTTGACCTTCAGTTGCAGTAAAAGTTGTATTTATATTCAACTTTCCATTGATGAGATCTATATCCCACTTAATGTAATTCAACAACACATGTCTAATTTTATGACAATAAGAACATTTAAATTCTTTTCTAGTCAAAATATGAGACTTTTTCCTAGAAATAAAAGAAATTTCCTCAATAATTAAATGATTCTTATCAACTCTACTTCCTTCCTATTTTGTTCAAAGTAAAAACACTATGATAAAAAATTGAAGGCATGCTACTTAGTAAGATCACCTTGTCAACATTATCATTGACTTGGAGTTTACATCTACAAGTTGATTAAAGAGAGAACAAAATGTTCTTATATGATGAACAACATTGTCTCCCTCTTTCATATTTAACCCAACCAATTTCCTCTTTATGGACACTTTGGCACTTGAAGCATGTGAACTAATAAAGTGTTAACCTCATCCCATATTTCCTTATATGTTTTAATTATCCCAATGTGATGCAAATATACATCTAATAAGCCAAGACCAATTAATGTTGTTGCCTTACAATATTTATCCATTCAATCTTTTACTTCATCTACACCTTTTAGTTTTTTAACAAATATTTTTGGAAAATGATTCATTCAGGAGTGTTATGGAACAATTGAGGGTTGTCATTTATGGAAACACATCTAATATGGATGGTCACTTGGAGTGAAACACAATTTTGGAGTTTTAAGGATTGCAAAATGACTAAGTACAAAATGTAGAATTACTGAGTATAGCAGTACATTTTTGGTCAGCAAAGACAATATATGATGAATGGAGAGATGCAAGCTTAGAAGAAGCTATTTTGGGATGTGTATGACCTTCTATTAAGGTTTCTTGAGTTTTGGTGTTGATCTTAGTAAGTTATAGATAGTTGAAGATATACGAAGACAGAGTAACAGTGATACAGGGAAGATGAATAGTCATGATGATTGAGGGAGTATAAAGAAAATTCAAAACATGCTATGTTGGATTTGTATTGTAGATTACCTATGTTTTGATAATGTATGGCCACTGACTTGGTAATTACTTTTTACCAAGTATGGAATTATGTGAATGTGATGCATGGATGCATTGTGATGTCAAAATATGATAGATGGTGATGTAATCTATAACTAGAACTACCTAAGCATAAAAGATGCTTGTATTATTCATTCTTGATAAAGCATTGTAAGAGAATCACATTTTTGATTGTATGAGAAGTAAGGTCAGTATACTTTTAATAGGGTTTTGTTTTCCCCTAATAGGGAAATGTGTTGATGTAATATTCATCTCCTAAAAGGCCTAGGTCTCCTAATAGGGAAACAATAATTTTAGTGCATATTTGTGGGTACCATCCCCATCAGGGTTTTCGCTTGGAAAGGGTTTCCTTGAAAATAATTCATGGTGTTATGAGTTATGTGCTGTGTATTTATGTTCTTTTCATTTTAGTATTTATCTAGTTAAGTTGGAAATTGCTAAGTTCATGTTTAAAGTGTTGTAATACTGATTCACCCCCCCTCTCAGTATTACTTAATCATAACAATTGGTATTAGAGATTTTGGCCCTTGGAGAGAAAGATTAGCAGCTTAAGGGAGATCAAGATGGATTCTAAAAGTTTGTAGGAAAACTTTGAAGAAACACTTGAAGACCTTGATAAGGATAAAGAAGAGAATGGTGACTTAAAATTCAAATTGAGAAGATCAGACGGATTCATCAAGAAATTGAAATTTCCAGAAGTCATATACAATATCTTATGGATAAGATAAAAGAGGATTCAGACAATGACACTTCAGATCAGATAAAACAAATTAAACAAGAGAAAGATACTTTGAATTTTAATCATGAAATGAATTCCCTTCAGATGGCTAATGAGATTCAACTGGAAAAGGATGGTAGAAACAAAATTGAAGAAACCTTAAAGGATGATAATATTCAAATGGGACAAATGAATACTAAACTTGATCACTACAAGAACAAGTATCTTAAATTAGAGAAATATAATCAAATCAGAGAAGGTGAACTTGTTGAGGCTAAGAGACATTGAGAAACTTCACTTAAGAAGTGAGTTGATTGATGAACAAAGAGATAGATAGAAACCTAAAGGAGACATGACTGGAGTTGGCTTCAATGAAGATGAATGTTCAATGACTCAAGAATAAAATTTAGAAGTGAAGACTGATGGAGAAAGACCTACTCATGAAGAACCTAAAGATCAGATCAAACCTTTCAGAGGTAGATGTTTTGGATGTAACAAGATTGGACAGATGAAGAGAGACTGTAGAAGTAAAATTCCTTACAGATATTTTTATGGGTATTGCACAATTATTATGCATATGGACATAAGAAATTAGAATGTAGAAAAATTGATCAATCAAGAATCAAACAAGATTACATTAGGGAAGAAACAAAAACTAAGATCACATGTTACAAATGCAATAAATTTGGGCACATCGTAAAGTATTGTAAGTTGTAGATTAATTGGAAAATACCACCTCCTACATGCTACAAATGTCATAATCCAAGACATATGGGTGAATTTTTACAGACACAATGAACTGATAATAGAAGAGGACCACTGCCTATGGTTATAAAGTAGAACATTGGTGATACTGGTAAGAGTCTTGCAGAATATATGGATGAATTCAAGAGTTACTTCAGAAAATAAGAAGATGATAAAAGTGGTAAGGTATGGAAGGTAAAAGAAACAAGTGAGGTATTGGTTTAGGGAGAGTTAATAGATGCTACTGATCCTTTGCCTAATGCTAACATCGCTACATCCACCTAGATGGTCAAGCATGGACTTAGGGGGAGCATTGGAAGAAAATATCAGAAATCTATCCAGCCCCTGATTATGAGGAGTAAGCTCTTGAGAGCTTAGTGAGAGTGTGTGCAGATGTTGTGGAGAATATATCTATGATTGCATAGTTTTACAAATCTATATGTTGTGATTGCCAGATGGATAATTGATTGGATTATCTGTAGAGATGAATTTATTGGGAACTATGTCATTTATTTACACAGTGAAGTACAAGGTTAATCAAAAGAACTTGTTTATACATCATTCAAAGAACAAATCCTAAGCAGAATAGATTTTAAAGAAAAAAGAAGAAAAGAAGCAAGTGCGTTGAGTGTTTGATCAAATTAGAGATTTACATATCAGTAGATAAAATGTATTTAGATCTTTTTCAAAGAATTGGTTATGGATACGCTGTTTATTTTTTATGTCACTGAAAGGCCTAGATATAGGTTTAAGAAAAACCCTTACAAATCAACTGAGGATGATCCCAAAGGTGCATTTTCACAAACACCCTACGGTGTTCTACATGTTGAAGACATTAGGGAATACATTAATTGTAAGTATGAGTCTCTAGGAGACTATGAGATCTATAAAGAAATGAAAGACATGATTGGAGTAGATGGAAAGATGAAATACGAGTTCACAGATCTGGAGAACCTTCGTATCATGCACATAACTATAATTTATGAATTCATTGAAGAGGAATGGAAAAAGATCATTCTGAGTAGAGTTCACAATCAGTTCATTTCACTTGGAGATTAGCCTATGAAGATTTGCAGTGATTTAATTCATGGTATAACAGGGTTGGATAATTTTGGAGTCATTCTTTTCGCTAAGAAGAACACAAACAAAATAGTGGAAACCCTGATGCAGTCAAAATGGGATAAGAGAGAAATGACGGTTAATGATATATTTCAGCAAGATGTTATATTGATTTCAATGATTCTAGGATATAAACTTCATTACATCAGTCAAACTAACACAGTATTAGGAGGAGTAATTTTGATGGTATATAAAATGGTTAAGGACAACATTAAGTATAACATTTGAGAAGTACTTGCACAACAATTTTGGGAGAATGTGAGGAAAATAAACAAATATAAGACTAAGGAATTCAGATTTGGATCACTACTGATACACATGTATATTCATATTGTGCATAAGTTCCCTGGTATGCACCCTAGAGCTTGGAAGGATAATGAACCCACTAGAATTCAGATCACACAGAGCTACAAAAGACATAATAGCGCATGGGTTGATGGTGAGATATTTGCGATGATCAAAATCTTAAGAGAAAGATTACTGAAAGAGAGAGGATTCTTGAAGCATTGGTAGAGAAGTACAAAGATTCAATTTGTTTCATGGTTGAAACTGATTGTGTTTTCTTTGAGGTAGTACAACCTAGAAACAAGTGGTGTTATCCTCTGGGATATGAAGTCAATTCTAAGGTATTGACTATGCAAAATGAACACATTCTATCCTCAGAGATTGATCCATCCAAATAAATATGTGGTACCTATGAAGAGAAGTTAGAAAAGATAAGGGAATAACAGTCTAGAGGTGTAAGGAAGAGAAAGTAGAAAACTTGATAGATGATCTAGCAGCCAAGGCTGGTATCACAAAAGAGGAGATGAAAGAGGTAAGAAAGATGATGACAGAAAGAGATTTTGGGTTCGCAAGCACTACTCCTACAACCCTTCTAGCTCCAGAAGTTGAGAAGGTAATCAGTCCACCCTCTACTATGATTGACATAACTGAGAGTACACCTATACCACCAAAGAGAAAATCATAGAAAGAGAAACCTATGAAATTGTTGAGAAGGAACACAAGGTCCACTAAATAGGACTCTCCACCTAAGAAATAGAAGACAAAAGTTCAACAGAAGGGAGAAGAGAAGAAAGGAGAAAAGAAGGAGGTAGAAGAGAAGAAGGTAGAAGATAAGAAAGAAGAAGAAAAGAGCACTGATGTGAATTAACTCTAGAAACCTAACATGAAAATAATGGATAAGAGAATAGTTGAGAAGGGAAATCTTATCTCTTTGATCAGATACTATGAGATGTATGATACATCAGATAAAATTTTGATTGAAGAGATGGTAAAAAATCATTTGCTTTCTTTTAAGAACAACTTGTTAGAATTTGAAGGCATTATACCTTAAGAACTTAATGAGAAGTTAGATATAAGGAAAATGTTAGCATAGATAGAAGATGAAGAAATTAGAGTACAAGTAGTTGAAAATATGTTACATGTTTCTTCAGTAAAAGAAATGGAAAAGGTTTTAAAATATTTAAAACCTTTGCTGAGAACTAAGTCTAGATTGGTAAAGATAATTGGGAGAAGATATGATGAAGCGATTGAGGAAACACAGAAGGTTGCGGATAAGGTTCTGATGGATACTAAACCTGATAATTTCTCACCACCAAAGGCTACTAAGCCTAAAAATATTGAAAGAGGTGAGTCATCAAGGATGAAAGAAATAAGTCTTGATAAATCAATGGGTGAAGACACTAGTTAATTTGTGAGTACAGTGAAGCAACCAAATTTCTTTTTTGTTTTCTGATGTGCCTATGTCTTGGACACCTCACAAGATGATAGTGATCCTTTTGAGAAGGATACCAACATTTAAGGAAATATTGTTCCTTAAATGGAAGAGAAAGAGGAATAGAAAGTGAGCGAAGTTGAAGTAGTGAAGGAAATAATGATTAAATTTGAAGAGAAACAAGATACTCATGCATCTGTTTCTTCATCTTTATTTTTGGAAAGTGGAGATAAGATTTTGAACATTGATGTTGAGACTATGGATGAAGATGAGTTGATAAAGCTATCCTTGATCACATTTTCTAAATAAAAAAGAGATATATGAGCAGAAAGGTGAGAAGAAGTGAAGGGTAATAGAAAGAGAAGTTGACACTGTCAATAAACTCCTACCTATACATTCTTATTTCCAATAAAAGGAAAATGCAGAGAACTTGAATAAATTATTGGATGAATTTGGCAGTCACTATGAGTCCTTGGAGAAGATCATTGAAGAGAAAGAAGAGAAAAAGTACCTCGCAAAGAAGCTGGAGGAAATATGCAAGTCTACCTCATGGAACTTAGGCATATTGAACAAAACCATATCTAAGGCAAGGATTTGTGTATCTCATGGAAGGAAGTTATACAATTATTGTATAAATATTTTTAGACATCTGAAAACATTGAGGAGATAATAGAAAAAGACAGACTAACTTTGGACAAGATGATGGACAGTTGTGAGACCTCTTCACACTCTATATTGGACTTAGATAGAGAAGTGTCTAGGATTTTGGACAAACTAAGTGTTTTGGATACAAAGAAAGGGAGATTTGTGGGAATACTTGGTATGCTTAAGAGTTTAATCACTCCTAAGTTATCAATTCTTGAGACAAATCTTTCTCACATGACAAAGTAGGCCCTAACAGAACATATGCCTACTGAGCTAAAGGCAGCATAGACATCTTCATTTGCACTGAATGGGATGATTCATGTGATTCAGATACTAGTGAAGACTTGGTGAGAGGAAGTGAAGATCTTTGAGAGCAAATTCAAAGATGTGTTAAACATGGTATACTTTTTGGTAAGAAGTGGCACAATTTTATTGTATTCTTCATTTTTGTATACCTTTTCCATTGATTTCAAAGGGGGAGAATATAAGATATGAAAAATGTACAGAGAATATATAGAGGAGGGGAAAATATGTAGAGGATATAAAGAAGGAAAATGTATATCTTTTTGGTATTGACACTTATTCATTTTTCACTAAGTATTGCCATCAATGCCAAAGGGAGAGATTTTTGGCAAGTGATTCATTTAGGAGTGTTATGGAACACTTGAGGGTTGTCATTTATGGAAAAACATCTGATATGGATGATAACTTGGAGTGAAACACAATTTTGGATTTAAGGATTTTAAAATGACTAAGTACAGAATGTTGAATTACAGAGTATAGAAGTACAGTTTTGGTCATAAAAGACATCAAATGATGAATGGAGACATGCGATCTTAGAGTAAGATAATTTTTGATATGTATGACCTTTTTTAAGTTCACTTGATTTTTTTTGTTGATCGCATTAAGTTACAGATAACTGAACACATATGAAGACAAAGTAACAGTGATATAGGGCAGATGAATAGTCATGATAATTGAGAGAGTATAACGCGAAGTCCAAATGTGCTATTTTGGATTTGGATTGTGGATTACCTATGTTTTTATATTGTATAGTTTCCAACTTATTAATTAATTTTTTTTATAAGTATTCGTTGTATTTTGTGATGTAATTTGAAGCCCACTAGGTAATGTAATAAGATATAGATATGAAGTGCTTTTGAGAAGAGAAGTGTGTGACAAGTATGTAATTATGTGGATGTGATGCATGGATGCATTGTGATGTTTGAATTAGATAGTTGGTGATGTGAGCTATAATTGGAACTATGTAAGCATAGAAGATGCTTCTATTGTTAATTCATGATAAAGCATTGTAATAGAATCATATTTCTGATTGTATAAGCAATGAGCTCAATATACCTTTAATAAGATTTTGTATTCCCCTAACAAGGAAATGTGTTAATGTAATATTTAGTTCCTAACAGGGCTAGGTCTCCTAAGAGGGACACAATACTTTTACTTCATATTTTTGGGTACCATCCCCACTGGGATTTTCCCTTGGCCAGGGTTTCCTCGACAACAATTCATGGTGTTATGAGTTCTATGTTGTGTGTTTATGTTCTTTTCATTTCACTATTTATCTAGTTAAGTTGGAAATTATTAAGTTCAATTTTAAAGTCTTGTAATACTAATTCACCCNCCCCCCCCCCCCCCCCCCCCCTCTCTCAATATTACTTAATCCTAACAATTCCACTCACAATGTCCAACAAATCTTTTTCAATTAAAATAAATTGTTTTTTAATTTGTCATGTGTGAAATTCATACCCTTCAAATTTGGCTACAACTTATTTAAATTCTCCTTTTAGACAACCTTATTAGTATAATGACAAAAAATGCTTTGAGATAGAATTTTTATGGAACTACAATATCGAAAGGATTCAATCCAATATTTTTTAATAAAAGAACATGTTATAAAAATGGCCAGTACTCCCCTTGATATTCATGACAAGGGACTAACCGCCTCCTATGGAATCTATAAGTCTAGTGGTTGTACCGGCCATTGACAGATCAATCTTTTGGTACAATGATAATAACACTTGTAGCAAGTGGTATCAAAGCTTGATCACACATTTTAATCCCCTCGGGTAATGTTGAGGGGAAGATTGTTGGAAAAATGGTCAACACTCTCCTCAGGATTCATGAAAAAGGACTAACCATATCCTATGGTTTTTATAAGTCTACTGGTTATATCGGGCATTGGTAGGTCAATATTTTAGTGTAAGGAAAATCACACTTCTAACTAAACAAACTTATGCAAGAAAAAAATTAGCTTCACATTCTCTCAACTTTAACAAAGATGACCGCCTCATTTCAAACCAAAAATAGTAGAATAAATTAGCTTCACAATATTCTACCATTAACAAGGATGACCACATCATTACCAACCAGGAACCCTAAATACCCAACAAGAGATATGCATTCAAAATGATTTGGTCTAGTAACCAAAATACAAAGAAAAGTGAATTTACTAACACAAATAATATTTGATTCACCTCAAACCTTAACAAACCACAAACTCACATAAAAAAAAAATTGATCCTTCAAAAAATACAAGTCTCATACTAGTTCCAAATTCATCAAAAACCTCTATATTTACAAATCCTCCACTACCTACAAACAAATTTCCAATAATTTTCACAAACCCTATTTATAGATATCATAAATTACATGCACATTAATAAAAAATGGATATAACCTATAAACATTTATCCAAATTAAGGAATAGTCTACACCTATTAATAAAGCTATATGGTCATTATTATAATTATAAAATTACATTCTTTCACCCTCTTTTAGTGATGGTAAGGGGTATAATCTTCATGAAACATTTAAATATTAATATTCACTCTCTTCTATCAATGATAAAGGGTAAAATCTCTGTTGTCATTTAGGATTGCATCTGAAAAGCTAGGTGTGATACCCAGAAATCCCATGAAATATTGAATGATTTTTAGGCCCGTGTTGTTGGAAATTTGGATGTGTTGACTATTAAAGTTGTATATGATATGTAAAATGATATGAAAGAATATGAAAGATATGAAAAAAATGATAAATGAAATGATAACTAACTAAGTATGATATCAGATCTAATGTATAAAAGGAAATGCAAGATAAAAAGAAGAAGAGTGAAATCACCTTGAAAGCTAGGATGATTTCAATGAAATCACCTTGAATGATTTTTAGGCCTGTGTTGTTGGAAAGTTGGATGTAGTTGTATACTACAGAGAAATATAGTTACAAATGTCACTTATGATCAGAAATAACCTATAATGAATACTATAATTTCATCGCATGCATATAAATACTACGTCAAATTGTTCTTAGATGTGTATAATGGTTTTGTCAATTGTGTCCTTTTCTTTGTGATAATTTTTTTTGTCATATTTTCAAAACACAAAAAATACACATGCAAACTATGGTTGTTTGAAAAAATGGACTCTATACGATCTTTTTATATTCAATGACATTTTCAAGCCATAATTTTCTTCATTGGTCATATAACAATAAAAAACAGATACAATTAGCTATTATCTTAAGCTCAAAATGTTTCATTAAAATGTCTCAAGCCCATTTCTTAGGTTTTTATCTTCTCAAATAAAAAGTATCACACCTAAGGGTAAACCTATTTTTATACCTTTTATAAATCTTAATCAAAGAGGATTTCTCCCCAATTGAATCAATTTCTTGGGAAAAATATGATGGGGATCTTGGGTGGAGATTCTTCCCTCCCCTCGCACTAAAATAATATAATGTTTGGAGGTGAAATAGGTGGCCTCTATCTTAATATTTTTAATCAAATTCATGGTACCTTTCTAATTGTATAACAAGTGCAGACACTAAAGTCTCTAAATGCTTATGTCAAATCCTTAGGAACATAGGACTGATCCAAGGGTGAAAGCAAGAAGATGAGTCCACTTTTTGTGGAACTTTTACACTTAGTTTATTTTGTGAAAAAAACTTACAAAATGGTGTCCCGCTTGTAAAAAATGGGGTCAAGTTATGCTTCTGGGTGCCGAACCAAAATTCAAATTGGGACCCTGGGAGGCACGGGACCCCGAACCTAACTTTAAGAAATAGGATCCCATTTTGAAATGGGGTCTAGTTCCAAATGTTACCCCATTTCAAAATGGGGTAATGTTTGAAACGGGACCCCATTTCACTTACGAATTTTTTTAACCTTTGCACTAGGCCCTATTTTTATTTTATGCATTTTTATTGTTTTTTTTTGTAATATTTATTATTTTTTAGTAGTCTGTTATTTTTTATTACAAAATTGAAAATATATGTTAAATTTATTTACTTTATTATGTAAATGTAAAACAAAATAAGTTTCATAATTGTATTTACTATGAGACTTATATCGAGTAATCTCAAGACCCACAAACATCAATGTGTCCTAGGGCCCATTACATATTATCGGACCCCTTAGCACACATTATATATCCTAGGACCATTAATTACCCCTTAGGACCAAAAAATGGATTTTAAGACCCCTTATGACACTGATGACCCTTTACGACCCATTAGGACTCAATATGACCCATTATGTATCATAAAGGATCTTAAAGGGTCATAGGACCCATTAATGGGTCATAAGGCCATTTAGAAGCCCTTATGACCCATTAATGTATCTTAAGACCCCTTAGTAGCCATTAGGACCCTTAGGACCCAATATGTATCATAAGGGGTCATATAATACATTTAGGACCATTTAGAACCACTTATGGCCTAGTAATGGATCTTAGGAATATTTAGCACTCGACCCCTTAGAAAGTATTAGGACACATTATGTATTGTAAATTGTCCTCAGGGGTTGCATGACACATTAATAAATCCTAAGACCATTTAGGACCCCGTAGGACCTATTAATGTGTCTTAGGACCCCTTATTATGCATTACGACCCTTTGGACCCATAATGTATCAGGGTCCTAAGGGGTCTTAAGGGTTATATGATACATTAATGAGTCGTGGGACCATTTCAAATCCTTAGAGCTCATTAATGTGACATAGGAGCCCTTAGAATGCATTAGGACCCCTTAGGACCCATTATGTATCATAAGGTTTCCTAAGGGATAGTAGGAACCATTAATTCTTCCTAGGACCATTTAGGACCCCCTTAGTACTTATTTATGGGTCCTACAACCCCTTATAACCCATTAGAATCCCTTAGTATACATTAGGACCCCTTAGGACCCATTATGTATCATATGGTTTCCTAAGGGGTCCCTAGGGGTTGTAAGACCAATTAATGAGTCCAAGAGCCATTTATGACCCCTTATAACTCATTAATGTCCCAATTAGGACCCCTTAGAACCCCTTAGGATCCCTTAGTATGTATTAGGACTCTTTATGACACATTAACTAGTGTATGATACACTAGTGGATCCTAAGTGGTCATAATCTATCATAAGGACTCATAATGGGTCCTATGTGGTCCTAGGACTTCTTAGGACCCTTTAGGATACATTACAACCCATTAGGACCCCTTAGGACACATTAGGATCTCTTAGGACCAATTAGGACCCCTTAGAACACATTAATTATCATACGACACACTAATGGGTCATATGTGGTCCAATGTATCATAAGGGGTAATAATGAGTCCTAAGTGGTCCTAGGACCCATTATGACTCCTTAGGACACATTAACCATATTACTACACACTAATGGGTCCTAATTAGTCCTAATGTATTGTAAAGAGTCATAATGGGCCCTAAGTGGTCATAGGACCCCTTACGACACATTAGGACTCATTAGGTCCTAATGTATCCTAAGGGGTCCTAATGGGTCCTATGTGGTCCTAATGGCTCTTGTATGGTCCTAATATATCATAATGCATCCCACTTAGTACCCATTATGACACATTAGGACCCATTGGTATCCCTTAGAACACATTAACCATGGCACGACACACTAATGCGTCCTAAGCACTCCTAATGTATCACAAGCGGTCATAATGGACCCTAAGTGTTTATTAGACCCATTAGGACACATTAGAACCCATTACAACACATTAGGACCCCTTAAGACCCTTTAGGATCCATAAGATACATAATGTTTCCTAAGGAGTCCTAATGCATAATAAGGGTCCTAAGGGGTCCTAATTAGAACATAATTGGTTCTAAGTGGTCCTAGGACCCCATAGTATCCATTATGACCCATTAGGATCCCTTAGGTCACATTAGGTCCTAATTTATCCTAAGGGGTCCTATTGTATCATAATGGGTCCTAATAGGTACTAGGTAGTCCTACGACCACTTAGGACCAATTAGGACCCCGTAGAGCACATTAACTATCATATGAAATACTAATGGGTTGTAAGTGATACTAACGTATCATAATGGGTTCTAAGTGGTTCTAGGACCTCTTACGACCCATTAGGATGCCTTAGGACACATTAGGACACCTTAGGACCCATTAGGACCCATTAGGACCCAATGGAACACATTAATCATCGTAGAACACAATAATAAGTCTATAGTTTTATGTTTTATAAAATATGTTGATTTTTTTTTGATAAAATATATGCTCATTATGTTTGATAGATTAGATTAAATTCTATATAATAATGTTTCACATCATATTTTCATGAAATTATGTTTGATAAATTAAATGCTCATTCCTTTTTGATAGACTAGATATTAAATCTGTATAATTATTTTTTATGTATAAATTAAATTATTTTTAAGGTCTTTAAATATTTCAAATTTTTAAAATATGTACATGTGTTATTTATTTCAATTTTAAAATAAACATTAATGTGGGTTAATTCGTATATATGTTGTTTTTGATATTAGCAACAGCAAGAGGGTGTTGACCCAAGGTACATAACAGCTAACAGGATAGACTTAACAACATATTAAATCAGCATTGTCAGCAGTAAATGAACAAGTATACTATCTACCTCTATCAAAAACCATAACAAATAAGATAAACCAGCAGTGGTAAGTGTCCCAAAAATTAACAGTGTCAGAGTTAGACAACCAAAAAGAAATACGAAGCCACGTAGGGCTATTTAACATACTTAAATTATTAATCTTAAAATAGAAATGACTGGCCAAAATATAGTGCTTCGGGTCCACAGTGTGACAACACTCCAACCCCCACTTTATCTTCAGCTGGATCCCTTCCCGTCCCACGAGCACTTTGACAGAAACACGTCCGCCCACTCTTCATTGAGGAACTTGAAGAGTTCTTTGTTTCCATTTTGTTTCCATCTGGAGGAGGCATGCATGACTTTAAGAGTGAATTTACTAACATCTGCCAACCTCCTGTTGGTGTTAGCCAAGTCCCCATTCAGTTTGGCCATCGATTTCTCTAGATTAACCATCTAGAATTTAATTTTTCCCACTAGGCCAGAGCCCATAGCAGACTTAGGGTCCTCAGTCCTATTATCTGGGCTAGAAATGTCCTTACCCACATCAGTCACATTGTCTTGTTTATCAATTTTACCCTCTTCCTTGTTTGTATTAGTCTGATTGTCCTCCCTACCAGTGGACTCAACCAAAACATCCTCTTTATCAAAGAGCTCCTTCATAGCATGCTTCCCTTTTTCTTTGGCAAGCTGAGAAGACCGGCGGGTACTGGTGAGTTGAGGGTCAACATTTAGGGGGTAGTCTAGGTTAATATAGATCTTTTTGCCCTTTTTAGCAGGCTGGCGAGAGTCCTCCAGGGTTAGATCATGCTTTCTTCCCATACATGGAGTAGAGGTTGGGCGGATACCAGAGGAATTAGGGCTAACCACAGGGGTAGAACCACCAATGGAGTCTAAAGGTGAGGGAATGCCTTGGTTTAGGGAGACTGACAGGGACAAATTCTATTGAGAAAGTTGGGTAATTTCCACAATGGGCAGAGGGAAGAGAGCCTTGTGGAAGTGGTAGATCCAAAAGATAAGCCCCTAATGCAAGAAAATGGGTCTTTGCCCAAGGAGATGGCCTCATTTACAGCCGCCACCATATTCTCTAAAGAATGCAGAAGGTAAAAAGGCATCAAAATTAACAATTTATGCCTAAGATGATTAAGAAAGGGAAGGTGATAGTTGTAGAATGTACCAGAATTGCCCTCCAAGGTGAAATATTTCATCATGAGCTTACACATCTTCAGCCAGAATTCTGGAAGATTTTCCATGCTATAACCCCCATTCTTAGACACAGGTTTATCATCATTTGTAAAGAACTGGTCAAACTCTATTTTGGCTTGGGTTTTGGTGGTTTTCTTCCACTTTCTGCCTATGGTTTCCATGCTCATGGCTTTACCAATCACCTCCTCATTGATCTCAAAGGTGATACTAATAATAGTAACTCTTCTCTCACTCTAGCTTTTGACAAACTGGCGAGAAATCATCTCATCATGCCCGACCAAATATTTCATGAAGGGCATAATCCCACCTTCTTTGTAGAAATACATCACCATTGGTTCAGAGGTTAATTCTTCCTCGATTCTATTAGGTTCAATCCTATGGCGGTCCCCTCCCATATTTTCCAAGTGGTTCTAAGTGGCCTTCACCCAAGACTTCCAGACCCAGAGAGAATCGAAACCCTTCTCAGCGGAAAACCATGAAAAACTAGAACAAGAAAAAAAATCTAAGTCATTGCGTGAAGTGGAAAAAATGGGGTAATAACCGGCCTTTAAGCATCTATATTTTTGCATACGAAACCTAATAAAATAATTTTCTTTAGGCACAAAAATCTCCACTAAGGCTGCCACCGAGGTTAGCATGTATGAGCGGCGTTGTAATCCATAATTACAATCAAAACAATCTTCACCATATCCTTTACTAATCACCCTAAATCTATGATGGCATAAAAAGACATTACGACACTTTATGAAGGGGGTGACGCAAGAAATCTGCCTCCTGCGCCAAAAAGAGATCCAACCATCCGCAGCCATGTGGGCCTTCCAAATGCAAAAACCAGGCAAGTGCAAATGGATATTGCTCTGGGGTCCACCTTTTAGCACCCGATTCTGATTTGGATTTTCAAACATCTTGGATGTTGTTGTTACTTCCATTCATTTCCCGCCTAAGCAGGTCCTGAGTGATTTTTGGTAGCTGATTAGCAGCATGCCAACATCGTAAGCCATCCGTCTGCAATCCCACAACTACCATGGAATCGATGATAGAATTCCCTTCCCTAAAAATGTCCTTTATGGTGGACTGAACAAAGTGAAGCATTAGCCCCCAGATATCTGACAAAATAGGGTCAACCTGCCATCCAGCCAAGGAGTAACCACCAACAGCCTCAATAATGACCTTGGAGTCCCCCTCAATTTTGATCCTGGTGCAGCCGTAGTTTAGGGTGAAATTTAATCCCCATAGGAGTGCCATAGCCTCAGCCTGATTAATCGAGTGGTCAACAAGGGGGCCAGCATAAGCAGCAACTAGTCTCCCCCATTAATCTAATATAATTCCCCCTCTTGCCATTCTGCCACCTCGGGTAGCCCCATCAAAATTGAGTTTATAGTATTTGTCCAGGGGAGGGGCCCAAACAATAGCCTTTCTAGCTCTAAGTTTAGAGCTTTCAAATCTATCAAACCCCTTGCCAAGACCCAAGGCCTTGGCAATCTTCCAATCAAAATCGGTGGTGGGGAAGAAGGGCTTTTCCAGCTCCCCACCAATAGGTTATCCTGTATCAGTTTAAGGCCAGCATAGAAGAACTCCTTAGGATTGAGTTTAGTCTCTCTAAAGATCCTATTGTTGCATTCCTTCCAGATGACCTAGCAAAAAAATAGGGGGATTTGGTTCCAGAGGAGTTTGATCAACAGGTGTTGAGATGATGATTTCCATTCAAGGAGAGTGTCCTAGATGTTGTAGCTAGACACCCACGGGAGGTTGAGTCTTGAGAGAATCTCCTGCCAAACCCCATCAGAAAATTCATAGTGGAGCATGATATGATTAGAGCTTTCCACATCTTTCTTGCATAGGCAGCAATGGTTGGCAAGGCTAAACCAAATTTAGCAAGGTTGTCGAGCATGAGGATTTTCCCATGGAGGGTAGTGTTGACACCTAAATTTGTGTAGTTAATCAAATGGGTGGCGATCGGGAGTTGAACACTCGACCTCTCAAGCCAACCCTTTTTCCTACCTACCTACCCTTCCCCCCTCTATCCAATTAGTCTAAATTTTTTCTTCAAGTTACATGTTAGAGGGAATCATATTATCTCATTTCTATTTTATACTTGTTACTAAAAGTTTTTCACACGAATATGTTTTCTATATTTTAGCTTTATCCTAACTTGCCCTAAATTACTAATGTGAAATATCATATTAGGGTAAGTAAATATAGTTGAGCGTCTTTTGGAAATAGATGTTTCACCTTATATACTTATTTAAAATATTTACTAGGTGATTTAAATACATATGCTCCTCTTATTATGTTTTAAATTTATTTTATACAGATGCATAATTGGGGTTTTATTTTAAAAGAATGTAAAAATTATTGGGTTGCCCTAAATTCATAATGCATTTTTATAAAATGAATTGTGAAAGTATATTTTTATTTTTATTTTTTTTACATTCGGATGAATTACATGATATTAGGGTTGTTTTTTTTTATCCTCTTTCTATAATATTAATAACCTTACCCTATGTAAATAATTTTTAATATCATTTTAGGGTAAGTATTCCCCTTTTATTTTCTAGGGTGAGTTATAATATTTACAATTACTGCACCCTAGATTATAGGAATTATATATATTTTGATAATTAAAAATAAATATCTATGATTAA
>MU226793.1:4375972-4407748 GCA_018584345.1 Thuja plicata
GATAGTTTTGAGTTGTGTATATTTCATTTCAAGTTTATATTCTATATGTTCAATTATTTCTTTCTCATTTTTGCATGGTTAAATCCTATTGATCAAAGCCTTGATCAATTGGTCCGTCATTTG
This sequence comes from Thuja plicata, assembly GCA_018584345.1. Taxonomy (NCBI): domain Eukaryota; kingdom Viridiplantae; phylum Streptophyta; class Pinopsida; order Cupressales; family Cupressaceae; genus Thuja; species Thuja plicata. The sequence continues at coordinate 4,376,096 of MU226793.1, forward strand.
AGAATTAGTATTAAATTGCAATATTTTTAAACTTTTAATTATATATGCATCTCATAAAGCCTTTAAGGTGATAAGTTTTTGTTTTCAAAGTTGTCTCTGAAGTTGAACATAGGATTGAAGAATTATCGACTCTATTGCCCATTATTGAAATAAAGCACTGGTCTCTCTTGTTAATTGAACTGCAGTATAAAGTTCCATTGTTTCAAGTTTTGAATTACTCTTTTATTTCATCTTATCCAGTTCATATCTCAATCATATCAAGAAATTTTTAAATAACATTATATTTGAATAACACATATTTTCAGTTTTGTGATCTTATTAACACCTTGAGGAGCAGGAGTTGAAGTTATCAGTTATCCGCTATAGGAAACCTCTAGAAGACTTAGAAGACAAGTTTAAAGTATAGGCCCACCAGCCTTACTTTCGTGGAGCCAGAATTGTAGGAGGTTGTTGAAACCTCATTCGTTGGCAAATCAATTGTATTTCTCTTCATTGGATAAGTGAAATCCATAAGAAGTCCAATCTGTCAATTTGAGCACCAACAGGTAGTCCACCAGAAAAATTTGACTTTGGGGATTAATTGAGGCTGCCAGACCTTCATCCAAAATGAAACATCAGCACAATCATTGATAAGTAGACCATAAGCCGATTTGACAGAGAATCCACCATGTTGAGTGTGTCTCCAAAGCAATCTATCAAGTCTGTCAATCAAAGGGATGCGAATCAAAAGAAAAAGTTCCCTGAGTTTAGCAGCAATGATGGTCAGGTTCAGTCTTAATTGGAGGTGCGGGAGGAGGTCAATCCACTTGTCATTAGAGATGAAGTTGGAAACCTGGGAGCCAACAACAAGGGACAGGACATTCTTTAACTAAGAGAAATGAGAGTTCCCAAGGATGGAATCAGGTAGCCAGGGGTCATCCCAAAATCTGATATCTTGTCCATTACCCAATGACCAGATGGCTCATTTTTCTATAATACTCCTACATTTGAGGATGTTGTTTCATATTTTAGAGCCCCCGGGTGGCCAGGCACCATAAAGAGTTTACAGAAGCGGCCCCCATCCAGATACTTAGCCTCCATGATTCTGCACCAGTCAGTATTTCCCTATATCATGGTCCAAGCAACCTTAGAGAGTAGGGCTCTATTGAGGTTATGGGTTTTCCTTAACCCCATCCCCCCTAGGGTTTTGGGGAGACAAACAATATCCCAGGAGACCAGCCGGAGGCATTTCTTTTCTTTGAATCCTGACCAGAGGAAGGTGCGTTGGATTTTTTCCAACTTGTCAGACATGAAGCCAAAGATTTTAAAAATAGACTGGAATTCCCTAGAGGGAAGAAGCAAGGAGTTGAAGCTTACCAGCATTGTTGAGGATTTTACCTTTCTAGCCTGCCAGTTTCTTTTGGGTTCTTTCAAGGATAGAATTCCAGAAATTATTCTTCACGTCTTTGACCATTAATGAGAGGCCAAGATAAGTGCTAGGAAGTTTGTTAGTCTGGCAACCCAAAATCTTCATTATCTTTTTCTGGACCAATTCCTTAGTGTTGAAGAAGAACATACGACTTTTGTGATAGTTGATATGCTAACTCGAGGCTGTCACATAATTGTCCAATAGCTGCTTCCACTTAGCAGCTTCTCTAACCGAGGAGGCTCCAAAGAAGAAGGTATCATTGAAAAACTGTTGTAGTATAGCAGGTTGTAGAGTGGTGGTCAGCTTAATCCCCATAATTTCTCTGGTGCAGGCCATCTCCATCATATTCCAACCAAGAACTTTGGCAAGGAGGATGAAGAGGTAGGGGGACTGGGGCCCCCTTGGTGGAGCCCTTTACCAGGGTAAAATTTGGCTCCAGGTTTACCATTGAATAACACAGAGAACCTCACAGTCTCCAAGCAACACTTAATAAGGTCTATGAATTATTCTGAGAAGCCAAAATTAGCCAAGACTTTGTAGAGAAAATTCCAATGGACTTTATCATAAGCTTTAGAGACATCCAGCTTGAGGGCCATCCTAGCAGCTCTACAACGCTCAATGGACTAGATGATTTCATGGGTGGTGATGGTAGCATCCATAATTTGTCTGCCAGGGACAAAACCTTTCTAATTGGGGCTGATGATTTTGTCAAGCAGGGGTTTGATTCGATTAACCATGACTTTGGAGAAGACCATATACAAAGTATTGCACTGACTTATGGGTCTAAAGTCCTCCATGAATTTTGGACCTGCGCACTTGGGGCCCAAAATAATAAAAGTGTCATTGAGTTTCTTTAAGAGTTTTTTGCATATGATGAAATCCCAAGAAGCATGAATGACATCATAACTAACAATATCCCAATACTCTTGGAAGAAAGCGGAGGGGAAATCATCCAGACCAAGGGCTTTATAGGATCCCATGGAGAAGAAAACCTTATGAATCTCCTCATCTGAGACCCTCAACAAGAGCATGTCATTATCCTCAACCATCATGTCCCTGGGGAGCTGCACAATGAGATTTTCCTAGAGAGAAACTGGGTCTGCAGGGGATGAATTGGTGAAAGCACTAGAGAAGTAATCAGTGGCCAACCCTCCAAGTTGCATAGGGTCTGAAATCTCCACACCCCTATGGTTCCAGAGTTTAGTGATGGAGTTTCTTTTTTTATTCTTACATGTCGATTGATGGAAGAAAGCAGTGTTGTGATTCCCCTCCTTCAGCCACTGGACCCTGGATCTTTGTTTCTAGAAGACTTCCTCATTGGCCAGAGTATCTTTCCATCTTTTCCTAGTATTTTCTTCCTCCAAATTTAATTCCTTCGAAAGGTCACCCCCTGCCATTTTCCCTTGGAGGGAATCAAGTTTCTCTTTTAGCATCTTTTTGGTATGGAAAATGTCACCAAAGGTGTGTTTTCTCCAACCTTTAACCTCCTCTCTAATAATCTCAAGCTTTCTAGCAACCCTGAACATAGCCGAACCTTTGACCGAAGTGGACCACCAATATTGAACCTTGTCATGAAAACTAGGGTGGGAGGCTGAAATAATCTCATATCTAAAGGGATTTGGGTAGTGGTATCAAAAATCCACCCATTTGAGGAGAAGGGGGTTGTGGTCTGATGTCATTCTGGGAAGGGCAGCCAGGGGGGAGGTAGAACCTAGGTCCCATGTGGAAGAAAGTAAGACCCTATCCAAATGGACCTAAAGTAGGTGGTTACCTTTCCTATTGTTAGTCCAAGTGAAGGGGTTTCCCCTCAGCTCCACATCATAAAGACCACATTCACCAAAAAAGTTGGCCAGATCCCCCATGCTATTAGAATAGTCTACAATACCCCCAAATTTCTTAGAGGGAAATAGGGGAGAGTTGAAGTCTCCCACAACCATGAGCTTGGAATCTTGAAGATTGGAGATGGATATCTTTAGCTCATCCCAAACCCCCATTCTTCCCTGCCAGGTATTTGGGGCATAAATGTTAAAACAGAGCCAGGTCTCCAATGGGGAAGTGAAGGCCACAACCAGGTGATTGTGGGAAAAACTGTGAGAATCACCCCTAACCTTGGAAGGGTTCTAGAGGGTGGAAATATCTCCTAAAGCTCCTTGAGCCTTAGAGCAGTGAAAATTGGCCCCAGGCCAGAGTCTTCTTGCTAACACCTCAAATTTATCTTAAGACATTTTAACTTCTTGAATTAACAAAATGTCAATTTTATAATAAAATATGTACTGTTTAATAGCAAGTTATTTATAGGGATTATTGAGTCCCCTAATGTTCCATGATAGAACAATCATTTCTTACCTTTTTGGTTGAGGTCCATGGTTTTTTGTATTCCTGTAGCAATCTCCTTTATTGTGCTCCTTTGTCTTCTGGCTCTGTCCGTCAGCCATCCCAGTTTGGTGTCTACTCCCACATCCACTCTCTTTTGTTGGGTCTTCTTATTTTTGGTTTTCCATTCTTGGTCCCTAGTCATCGTGGTTCCCAAGGGTGTGGAGAGTCCCAGGGCCACCAGGGACCCTGAGGTCAAAGGATTGAGAACAAATTCCACCACAGGGGGTGATGGAGGGCCTTTGGATGTGGAGTTTGTCAGTGCACAAACATTGAGTTTTGTCTGAACAAGCGCCAAGCTTGGGCTGGAAAAAGGTGGGTTCTCCACACCCAAGTTGGGGATGTCAGGGTTGCTTACCATCCACATGGGGGTTATAGGAGCAGTAGTACTACATTTCTTGATCTCCACAACTGTGATTTTCTCCTGCACAATGCTCGTGGGTGTTTCCCCCTCTTCCAGACTAGACACGTCCTCTACTGACCCAGATACAGGATCACAGCCCTGAGTCATAGTCTCAACAACCCATTTTTCACTGGGACCATCCCCTATCAAGGGTGGGGGGTGCGATCCCAAGGGAATCTCCAAAGCTTTCATCACCAGAGCAGCTTGATTTAGCTTAGGTTCAGGCCTCTTGGGGTCCTTGCAATTCTTCCTCGTATGGCCCTTCAAGTTGCAGCATTCAGAGAAGAGGGAAACATTATCATAGACAATAGCTTGTGTTCATTTCCCTAGCTTAGACTTAAGGATGGAAAAGTTATGAAGAGTCTTATTAATAGACACATTCACACAAAAATGGGCAAAAACCAAACGGGATTTAGAGAGGGTTACAAGATCCACCAAAATGTAGTGCCTGAATGAGTTGCCAATCCATCTAAAAACTTTCTCATCCCAAAACTCAAGAGGCAATCCTGGGAGATGGACCCAGACATGCGCCATCCTACTGAGGTCCATAGAGGGGTCAAAACCCAGTTTCCATTTGGCCAAGGTGAGAAGGTGTTTCCCATAGATCCAAGATCCAGAGAGGATGAAAGATAGGTCCTCAGCAGCCGTAAAGCAAAAGAGAAAGAGACCTACAGGCATGGCTGACACCACCACACTCCCCTTTAGTTTCCATTGGTTTCCCACCCATTTACGAACCATGTCGATGGAGGGGCAGAAGTTGAAGAAGCATCCAACCATAGCTAGGTTAAGCTCCACCATGTTCTTTTTGACAACAAAGTCAGGGAGAGTGATCTTTGTACCTTCCTTTGTTAGGATAGTGAGCATTAGGGTGGGGTCAGATTCCACCTGGGTCCCAACAAACACACCTTTCCAGTCAGCCTTAGGAGCAGGATGTGGCAAGGAATCCGAAGTTGGGTGTAGGGTCCCCGGGTTGGGGGGGAGGTTCCCCCTAGAAATTTCTGCCATGACAGAATTTCAAAAGAGATCAGGTTGGGTGTAGGGTCCCCAGGTAGGGGGGGAGGTTCCCCCTAGCAATTTCTGCCATGACAAAAGTTCAAAAAAGATTTTTGGGCGGCAAAGTTGTAGAGTGGTTTTTAAAGAATATATGTTGTTGCAAATTTTTTAGCAATTTTTTTTTTTAAATGATCAAAACATAAATATGACCCCATTTTGAAATGGGGTCCATCTTAATTTTTGAAATGTCACCCCGTTTCAAAACAGGGTCCTATTTCATTTTATAAATTTCACCCTAGTTTAAAATAAGGTCTTGTTTCACTCTTTGAAATCTCAAATGGGCAAAAAATGAAATGGGGTCATGCTTTATAAAATGTTACCCCATTTTATAAGAGGGGCCCCATTTCCAAAAATTTCAAAAATCCCCCTGAAATTGTTCCAGGTTTAGCTTAGGAAAAGGCTTGGTCAAGCAACCCTTAGCTTTGGATCTGGTTTGACCTGAACCTTGGAGGACATCTCAATCTGGAGATAAAAATACTCTTTGGCCACAAATCGGATTGATTTTTTTGTACAATTTTTTAACAAAAAAATCATTACAGATGAGACTGTGTAAATTCAAAATACGTAAATTTTTTGTATATTTTCTTAATTTTTCTATTTTTATTAAATTTCTACTCAAATAGGTCTACAAACCTCTAGAAAAGAGGATATTTATTAATTTTTATAACTTTTATATTTGAAGTTTTCTTGCAAACAGAATTATATGACCTCAAACTAGAGATAATTCTACCCAATAAAAAAATAATGGAAAAATAACATCTTCTTGTCAAATTATGTTTGTCATACACAAGAGGCTTTAAAAACAACAATTATGCCTAATAAAAAATATTCCATAAAAAAATACAACAAATATTTTTTGTCAATATTAACTGTGTTACGTATCATTCCCCAAAAGGAATTAGACAAATAGTTTCATTTAGATTAAATTTTTCTTTATGTACATGAGCATAGTATAGTATTGAAATATGGACTTTTAAAATGTATGTTTTAGTAATGTCTATAGAAAATGAAAATTTATCATCTAGGTATTACAATAAATTACATAATTGGAAATTAGACTTTGAGTACTACAACTTCTATTATTGACTCAACTTCTTGTTGGCTCACCCAAGCTATCACCAACACCCCTTCCTGAGCTTAGTTAGGTGTAAGACATTCAAGATTTTTCTCCACATCTTATTTACATACCATCTAAAGAGATTTTCCATTTTTAGGTTATGCTCTAATGTTGATCACTTCCCCAATATATGCCTCTCTATTTAAAATAAAATGGATCTTAACTTAACTAAAATGTGTTGGCACAAAAGACACACAAGACAGTTCATGGTTAATTGAATTAAGCCAAATCTAAATGTTTTTTAATCTAAGAAACATATAGAAATGTGTGCAAGGATTCTTTTTAGAGAATCAAAACCAGATGTACATTGCTTGTTCATTTTAACCAAGGTTAATTTTAGATCACTAAAACCAAGGGTGAATTGATTGTTTGGTTTAAACATACTTGAGTGTTGCTTCCTCGCCACAAGATGAAAATCAGACATCTGTATCCAAAATCCTTAGATCTAGCATTTAAACATCATAATCATGAGCATAACTGATGCTAACATTAATGATACTATATTTTTCACAGTACCTATATACCTTTTTCAAATAATCATTAGAGTTTTCTTGATATTTTATATCAGTTGACAATTCTTCTATTGTCTCTCTACATGCGAAGTCTTGATTGATCCTGAATTCCTCTATTCTTTTTCTATATTTAGATGGTTGATCCACCTTCACCTTTATGTATTTTAGTTATCATATTTTATTGCATCACTTTATATGCACATCAACTTTGAAGTATGTAAATTCATTGAATGGGTATATCCATTGTGGCTAATGAATATCTTATGTGTCACTTCAAAATCAGTTGTGTTGAATTCTTCTGCACAAAAAAAAATAAAGTAAGAATAATGAAAATTGGTTCATCAATAACAAATAATCTAGTATACAGGACATATAATTGTGTAGTATAATCAACAAATGTATCCAATAACCTTGCAAGAAACAAATAGAAAAACCCAGAAATAATGAGAAATAATAGGAAGTATGCAGGAAACAAAAGACAGTAATGGCACGTGAATTAGGTAAATGTGTCATATGAAATAGGTAGATGTGTTATTTATATCATATGATTGTGACAAAAAAATAGCACTTGCATCATTTATATAGTACGATTGCATCTTTTAGGGACCTGTTACTGCACACAAAATAATATGCATGTCCAAACTCATAGAAGGAAGAATCTTGATTCAAAGACACTCTAGTGCATCCTCTTGGGTTATAGTATAACATGAAAATCTCATCATCACATGGATTCCATGACACATAATATCTATGAGAGATAAGATGTGGTCTTTGACAAGTCATCTTTTGAATACCAAATTCATAAGGGAGATCCATCATCTTCTAGTAAAATTCTTTAATAGTCAAATGATGTGATTGAGAGCTCTTCTCAACAAGAAGATGAAGGTGATTTGTAAGGAAAATTATTTGTTGATCTTTATTATTTTGGAGAATCAATATTCTTATTAGTACTAATATATGTGTTTGAAATGGTTTTAAACTATCATTAGGGTTTTCTTCCTATTTTATCTTCTAAACCTCTCTACAAGAGAAATGATAGAAATTTAGAAAATAAATAACGTGAATCCTTCATTAATTAGATTAGCTGAGAATGAAACTGAACATGATGCATCTCATGAGGCCACTAGTTAGCCACAATGGAATAAATTTGTAATGCCCCTCCAACCCTCAAAAAAGTTTATTATGCCTGTTAGAAGTTTGGGACTTTTATTCTTTACTAATAATTCTGATTGAAGTTACTAAACCAATCTATCTCATCTCCACATAGGTGTTTATTGTATATTTATCTTTGAGTAGTGATGTCAACTATGTGTTCATGATATTTTAGGGACATCGTGTTATGGAACAATATAATATGTTTGCAGTGTGAGGAACTTCCTTTTTGGACAGTTTGAGTATAATTGGATGAATTAAATTGATTAAGATACCTTTATGACCATGTTTTGGATGGTGTATATACGTTGTTCAAAATTGATATAAAGATTAGGTTATCTATGTGCTTTACCTAGCTATTATTATTACTCTTGTATTATTTTATAAATGATTGTGATGTTAACTATTGATTAGGTATTAACCCAAATCACCTAATGGATCATATTATGGAGTGAATATGACCCTTTGTTTATAATTAATTAGTATTACTTTGTATTATGGGTTCTTATACCCTAGTGACATCATACTTGAAATCTATGCTTTCTCTTATTTGATTAGATGATGAGATGCTTTCAAAATATATTGGATAATATGCTCATCCTAATGATAGTTTGTAAATGATATGAATGTCACCTAATGAATTATATTCTTAGAATATTTAATGAAATTTTATTTATATACATGATGACATTATCAATTATGATAGTTCATTTCTATTATGAGATTATTTTGGAGCTAACAATACTAACTCAATCATGATTTAGAATGAGTGTTGTATGGTGTTGTGTGTGTAGGATGAGGGGATGCAATCATAGTCACTTTCATAGGATATCTATACAATGTCACACTCCCCCTCCTTTTTTGTCACTTCTTGCACACACACACACACACACACAATGGTTATATTATGTGTTTAAATAAGTTTATGGTGTGACTAAATATATGTATATGTATGTATGTATATATAGGTGCACACATATATGCCTACATATATAAATAAATATATTTGTGTATGTATAAAGATATGTATATGTAAAATTATATTTGTGATGTAAATATTTTTTTGAGATATAAAATTAAATAAAAATAATAGAAGAACTAATATTATTATGCCTAATTATGAAAACTAGCTTTTAGGAGATTCAAACTTAAGACCTCCTAGGACTTATCATTCACAGGAATAATTGATTTAATTTAAAACCAACTATGGAAGTTGGAGAAATTGCTTCCCATAAAGAAACTCCTCCAACCATATAGTTGTCTATGTGTATAAGGTAAAATATTTTATGGAGAGAGACCTAGTTTTTGGATATTCTGAGAATAGGCTTTGCAATGTGAAAATGGTGTTATTTAATCAATATTTGAGGAAGAGAACAGTGATTTAATTTTTGACAAAATCGAGAAATTGTTATTGCAAGAAAAATATAGTCCTGATGTGGAGGCTATATCTATTTAACCAACTGTTTGATCTTGCTAATTTTTTAATATGTTGGTAAGAACCCAATTGCATCACTTCTCATAGGATGGATCAAAGAAATATGATGTAGTTCAAAATTTATAGATAACTGTGCGTGGTTCTATCAAGGAGGACATCAAGAAGGAAGTTGGATAGCCTGAAGGTTGTTGGAATTTCTCTAACACCAAGGGAATTCTCTGGAAGACTCCAGGTAGATTCTAAAAATAGAAATAATTTTCTTGTGTCTATGTAATTTATTGTAGGAATGTGTTTTCTATTGTTTTTTTTCTATTATTGATCATATTTATAGATAAGTAAGATAGTTTAAAAATGTTCATAATGGAATTTGGAAATAAGTATCTGTATCTAATGTGTTGGCTTGATGAGTTTGTCACTATATATTTTTGGGAGTTATTATGTCTTCTCATGTGGTTTTTAATTCTATGTGGTTTTTATGTTTGAATATTGGTTAAAGTCCTACTTAAATTATTTTTGAGTCTTGGAAGGTTGAGGATGTCATTTTATCACCCTTCCTTTTGATATCTTATTTCATGTGGTATTATTTTATTCCATGTTCTATCTCTAATTTTGTGTGTGAGAAAGCTCCATATCATTATCAAGGTGTCTTTTTGATGGCCATATATTGTTCTTATTCATATTTTTCACATTGTTAGGGTTTGGCATCATCCTAAAGGTTTGAGAACTCAGGAGAATTTCCTAAACCTAGGGACTAATTTTTTTGTAGTGATTACAAGTCCATTTTGATGGCATGCTTGAGTAGAGAAACAACGTACCCTAGGTGGGTGGCTCACCATAGGTGCCAGGACCCAAAGTGGTTTCTAGGAGATCCTATGGGTGAGTTCTTAATCAAGTGATAATCATTAAAATGAACTTGGGTTAAGGGCGAGTTTAAAACATAATAAAATATAAGAAGTGATAAATTATGGATAGACTTGTTGGAGTACTGGTACCATGGGTAATGGCTAGGGTGTATCCTTAAACTTTGAGATGGGACCAATATTACATGGTTGCCATGGAGGATCCCAACACACAAGCTATGTGATGATACTCACCTAGTTGGTAATTTGGAGCCCTCACTCATATTTTATGATGTTTGGATACTTGTTTGTATTTTGTTATTTTTTTTTTTTGGATGATTCTTTTGGGAAAGGTGTATTGTTGGCATTAGATTTCCTTAGATCTTGTGTGGGAATTTTTTCTATCTCCTAGCACGGGGTAGTGGAACTCCATGGTTCCATGTGGTTGGGTGGTTAATCTTATCGAGGTAGTGTTTGTGGTTTCTTGGATGACTACCTCTGGATTTATTCTTGGAAGCTATCAAGGATTCTACTTCTACATCATGTATTTCAATGAATTGTAATTCTAATGTATTTAAATCCCTTGCTTGGTAATGTAATGAAATGTAAATGAAGAGAGAATCAATGTTAATTGGAATGGGTATTTCTAGGTGAAATGAGGAGAAAAGTTATGATCTTACTTAAAATTATGTTACCAATATTAAAATAATGTGGAATTTGTCATTTGTCTCCCTCTTATGCTATATTTTAATAAATTATGTGATCTTTTGCATGAAAATATATTCATATAGTTCTCTCTTGTTTTGTGGATAAGGACCTAGCTTACATTGATATGATAAGTAAGTTCTCTTATATAATAGACTATAAAGGAATATTATGAAATGATTGGTTAATGAACGAACTTTTGTTTATGTCAAAGTGAAATGTTATTGTCAGATAAGAAGGACTATAGGAAATGATAAATGATAATGGAATTACAATTGTGAAATAGCTTTATAATTGAGAAATAAGATGTCAAATATTAAGGAAAGTTTATAGAAAGTAGTACAATACATTTTGGTTTAGTGTAACCTATGATAGTAACTCAATATATTAACTCACATATTGTTAACTTTTGATTAATATTAAGAATGAGTTAGGAATATTTTGGTTGGTGCCTTAGAATATACGTCTAGGTGGTAGGGTTTGTGATAATGAATGATAATATTTACCCTAATGTCTATATGAAACTGAGTTTATAAGATGGTTTACAGATGTTACAAAATTACATTTGTTAGTTATGAGGAATGGATTATGTTGGTAAATTAAATGAAGGAGACTAATCACTGAATCATGTTCATGAGACAATGATCATTTATTATGAAGTTTTATAGTTATGTTAGACTTTTAATTCATTATGAAACTCTTAAATGCAATTAGTTTAATCAATATTGTTTGAGTAGCTATGTTAGGGAACTTGTGAGGACTAGGAAATCTTCATTTATGTTGCAATCATGTTTTGTGAGCATATGTGTATCAATTATTTTGATAATGTGCATTTTAATAGTTTCAAAAAAATTTGACTTCATCTTTATAGATAAGATGGCCAGTCCTCCTGGGTTCCCTGGCGGAGTGTTACATCTGGTATCAAATCCCTAGGTTTCAACACTGGGAAATCTGGAAATCATAACTCACTTATTTTTACCCTTTAAGCTCTTGTATTGTATTTCTTAATGATGTTAACATCATTCTTGCAAAATTGAATTTTACTTATGAGAATTACATAGTTTGGTGTGTTTTTATAAAGTGTTTTGGAAAAATACTTCAACAGTACTAATGTTAAATTATCTTAGAAATTTACTTACATTTTGAATATTTTGTTTATTTGGGTTAATAATGTGTTCAGATAAATGTTTGGCTTAGGTGAAAATTACTCACTAGGGAGTCTACACATTTTCTCTTATATAGTTTAAAACCTAAAGTGTTTGGAAGAAACTATTTATTTTGATCGTTTGTTATATGTCAATGCATCTCGCAAATGTCATGACATGTGTTTTGAGTTGCTGTTAAATTGATGATTTGGAGAAATTTTAAGAACTATACATACTTCTTTCCTTGGATGATTCCCCATTCTTTTATTCTCTGTATAAATTATACCAATTGAATTTCATATATGTGATCTTTAAAGTAACTATCAATAATATTCCTAGTAATTGGGAAAGAGACTAGAGCTCATTTGGATTGAAGAATTGATTTATTTACATGAATTAAAAAGTGATTAAGGTAGCACTCAAAATAGTAATATTTTGTTTCCATATAAAAAAGTGTATTGTATAGGTTCATACACATCTAACCATTGAAAGTTTGGTGTCATTTGGAGATTAAAGTTTTAATTCTTGTTGTCTCTTACTTCTATTACTTATTACACTTTCACGACTAGTACAAGGAGAAACTTATAATGTACGCATCGATAAATATGTTTGCAGTTTTGTGATGAGTTTAGAAAAAAAATGTAATCGATAATATTGTTTTTTTTTATATATAATATCTCTCTCTCTCTCTTCTCTACCTATCTTGAAGTAAGGAATTGAAAGGAAAGAACAAATATATTTCTCTCTTTTACCCCTTTTTCAGAATAATTTTTCAAGGACTAAAATTTTCTTAGGAAAAAAATATGAAAATTACACCTTCAGTAAGATTCATATGTGCCTAATTAGAAAATACTTGGGTAAAGGACCTATATCCCCAAGGTTTTACCATTTATGTCTGGGTTAAAAGAAGAAGTGTTTTATTCTTGTTTTGAAAAGTTATATCATTTGAGCATTCGATGTTAATAGGTACAAAATTAATCAAGAAAGACTAAGGTAATAATATACTATCATCCAAGTATCTTCTCTTGGAGTTGATATTTGATTATCCATATTAAAGTTTGAAGTAAAATTTGCACTTTAAATGTGTATTTTTCCAGATGCCTAGTGAATAGACGAAACCATCAATAAGAATTATGAAAACGAATTTAGCTTAGGTGTACATGATAATAATCATTTCTATGGTAATATTTCTCATTTTTTTTCTATAGTATAGGAATTGTGAGTAATAGAATGCAAGTGGAATAAGATTGAATAGTTATCAATATAGAGATTAACCTTTAGGTTTTTAAATGAAATCAGTTATGTAGGTAGTCATGGTAGTGTAATATGTTGTTATCTTTACTAGGAACAAAAATGAATCATGCATATTAGGTTAAAGGTATGATTGGGTACTCCTAAATTCTCTTGAGGAAAGAAAAGACAAAGATTTTTAATATGTTGGTAACATAATTAGTGTGAATCAGGTAGCAATAATGTGTTTCTCCTCCTCTTAATGGTTCTATGAGTATTTCTAAGGGAAAAAGTTTATATGAACTCATCATCTTAGTATTTAAATTTGATTGGAAGTAGGTGTGTTTATGCACGTGCCCAACATACGGACTGCAAGGAATGGTATTCTATATTAATAGTGCAATAATTCACTAAACTGTCAGAATTTATCTAGGAGTAAGGTTAGGGTAATCTAATGATAATATAGGTTATAGTAGGTGTTTATGATTTCATTCTTGTAAAAATAGTGTAATTTTGTGTGTTCTACATTATATTCGAGACACTTGATGATAGGAAATAAATAGATTCTACATAATAAGGAATTGCCTTTTGTTTACTAAGAGTTGCCTATAGAACTAGTTGTTAATGTAATTAGTAAGTTTGAATAATGCTTGATTGTATACAATGTGTTCATTTCCCATATCAATGCTTTATGCCATGTTGTAATGGTTTTCTACTTAAGGGTCCCTATTTGAAAATTGCATAGGAACTTTAAAGATGCTTCACAATTATTATTACTCATAAGGTTTAAAGTGATATTCTATCATACTAACAATTTTAATATTTTTGTGACTCATATTTTCTATCTTGTTCAGTTTTGAGATGTTATCAAGAATTCTTAACCCTTATCTTAGTTACAATAAAAAAACTTTGATTTTGAAGAAAAGTAAGAATATCAATATATAAACCATGTTTTCCTTTATACCTGATATTAGTCTTCGTAGGATTGTATAGAAGGAACTGTCATGCGTTATGAATTGGTGTAAAATAAAAAATACATTCTAATTCTATATGTCTTGTCTATATAAAGTTATTACATTATAATAGTATTTTTCATAAATTATCCATGAGTGATCTATGTTAATCCAAAATAAGTTAAAACAATGTAAGAACCACAAAATCTTGATAACCTGATTACTTGAAAAGGTTTTACTATTTTGTTAGATATTTAGTTTTTATGTCTGATGAATGTTTTAGTACTTATGAACTTCTAGGGTTAAGTTGAATCTAAGGGGGGGATGTAATGCCCCTCCAATCCTCACAAAACCTAATTATGCATGTTGGAAGTTTGGCACTTTTATTCTATATTAATGATTCTGATTGAAGTTACTAATCCAATCCATCTCATCTCGCCATAAGTGTTTAATGTATATTTCTCTTTGAATAGTGATGTCAACTATGTGTTCATGATATTTTAGGAACGTCGTGTTATGAAATAATCTAATATATTTGTTGTGTGATGAACTTCCTTTTTGGATAGTTTGAGTACACTTGAATGAATTAAGTTGATTAATATACCTTTATGACTATGTTCTAGATGGTGTATATATTTTTTTCAAAATTTCCATAAAGATTAGGTTATCCATGTGCTTTACCTAGCCATTATTAACATTCTTGTGTGATTTTATGAATGATTGTGATGTTAACTATTGATTAGGGATTAACCCAAATCACCTAATGGGTCATATTATGGAGTCAATCTAACCCTTTCTTTATAATTAATTAGTATTACTTTGTATTATGGGTTCTTATACCCTAGTGACATCATACTTGAATCCATGCTTTCTCTTATTTGATTAGATGATGATATGATTTAAAAATATGTTGGATCATATGTTCATCCTAATGATAGTTTGTAATTGATCTGAATGTTCATTCTTAGAATATTTAATGGAATTTGGTTTATATACATGATGAAATTACCAATGATGATAGTTCATTTTAATTTTGAGATTATTTTGGACCTAACAATACTAACTCAATCATGATTTAGAATGAGTGTTGTATGATGTTGTGTGTGTAGGATGAGGGGAGGCAGACATATTCACTTCCATGGGAGATCTACATGATTTTTTACTCCCCCTCCTTGTTTGTCACTTTTTACACACACACGCACACACACACACACACACACACATATATATATTTGTGTTTCTCAACTTGGTGATGTAGGATGCAGGTGCCAAGCATTGACTCCACCTTGCCTCACATTTCTGAGCTTGTCTTCAAAATCCTCAAATGTTGTTGATGTGGAGATATTACCAAGGTTCCCTCAAGTATACCCTCTGGACTTAGGTCCCCTTTTCAGGAAGACACCCTATTTGGGCTTGGGTTGTATTACTATTTTGATGTTTTTGAGTTTTTTGTTCTAGTGAGTTGACCTTGTTCTTTTATTATTTTTAATTATGTTTGTGGCGTGACTAAATATTTGTATATGTATGTATATATGTGCACACACATATATGCCTACATATATAAATAAATATATTTGTGTATGTATAAAGATATGTATATGTATAATTATAATTTTGATGTAAATATTGTATTGAGATATAAAATAAAATAAAATAATAGAAGATATAATATTGTTATGCTTAGTTGGAAAAACTAGCTTTCTAGGAGATTCAAACTCAAGACCTCCTAGCATTAAGGCTAGCTAATTACCATTGGGATATGTGTGTGTTACTTGATCATTTATCTTATCTTCAGCATATTTGAGTACTTCATAATATTATTTAATTTAATAAATAATTAAAGTTTTGACTTATCATTCATGGGAGTAATTGATTTAATTTAAAACCAACTATGGAAGTTGGAGAAGTTGCTTCCCATAAAGCAACTCCTCCAACCATATAGTTGTCTAAATTGTGTTCTTTAATCAAAAGTTGAGGAAGAGAACAATGTTTTATTTTTCTAAGAAAATGGAGAAATGGTTGTTGCAAGAAAAATATGGTCCTGATGTGGAGTCCATATCTCTCTAACCAACCATTGGCTCTTCCTAATTTTTTAATATGTTGGTAAGAACCCAATTATATGACTTATTACTAGAGCGATCGAAGAAGTATGATTCGGTTCAAAAGTTATAGATCATTGTGAGTGGGTCTATCCAAGAGGACAACAAGAAGGAAGTTGGACAGCCTGAAGGTTTATGGAATTGCTCTAACACCAAGGGAATTCTCTGGAAGACTCTAGGTAGAGTCTAAAACTAGAAAAAAATTTATTTTTTCTATGTGATTTGTTGTAGGAATATGTTTTCTATTGTTTATATTCTATTATTGATCATATTTATAGATAATTAAGGTAGTTTAAAAACGTTCATAATAGAATCTGAAATAAGTATATGTATCTAATGTGTTGGCTTGATGAGTTTTTCACTATCTATTTTTTTTTGGAGTGATTATGCCTTTTCTCGTGGATTTTAATTCTATGTGGATTTTATGTTTGAATAGTAGTTAAAGTCCTACTTAAATTGTTTTTGAATTTTGGAAGGTTTAGGATGTCATTATATCACCCTTCCTTTTGATAGCTTATTTCATGTGGTATTATTTTCTTCTATATTCTATTTTTAAATTTGCATATAAGAAATCTCCATAGCATTAATAAGGTGTCTTTTTTATGGCCATATATTGTTTTTATCATATTTTGCACATTATTAGGTTTTGGACTCATCCTGAAGCTTTGAGAACTCAGGAGAATCTCCTAAACCTAGGGACTAGATGTTTTGTAGTGATTACAAGTCCCTTTTGATGGCATGTTTAAGTAGGGAAATAATGTACCCTAGCTGGGTGGCTCACCATAGATTCCAAGACCCAAAGTGGTTGCTAGGAGATCCTATGGGTGAGTTCTTAATCAAGTGATAACCATTAAAATGAACTTGATTTAAGGATGAGTTTAAAACATAATAAAAGATAAGAAGTACTGGTACAATGGGTAATGGCCAGGGTGGATCCTTAAACTTTGAGATAGGACTGATATTACATGGTTGTCAAGGAGGATCCCAATACATAATATATGTGATGACACTCACCTAGTTGGTAATTTGGAGCCCTCACTCATCTTTTTTGACGTTTGGATTCTTGTTTGTATTTTGCGTTTCTTGTTTTTTTTAGATGATTCTTTTGGGAAAGGTGTATTGTTGGCCTTAGATTTCCTTAGATCTTGTGTGGACCTTGGTTCTATCTCCTACATGGGGAATTGAAACTCCATGGTTCCACATGGCTGAGTGGTTAATCTTATCGAGGTAGTGTTTGTGGTTTCTTGGATGACTACCTTTGGATTCATGCTTGGAAGCTGTCAAGGATTCTACTTTTGCATCATGTATTTCAATGAATTGTAATTATGTTGTATGTAAAGCCCCTTTTCGGTAATGTAATGAAATGTAAATGAAGGAAGAATCAATGTAATGGGAATGGGTAATTCTAGGTGAAATGAAGAGAAAAGTTAATCTCTTACTTGTTTATGTTACCAATATTAAAATAATGTGGAATTTGTCATTTGTTTCCCTCTTACGCTATCTTGTAATAAAGTAAGTGATCTTTTGTATGATAATTTTTTCAAATATTTCTCTCTTGTTTTGTGGATAAGGACCTAGCTTATATTGATATGCTAAGTAAGTTCTCTTATATAGTAGAATATAAAGGAATATTATGAAATGATTGGTTAATGAATAAATTTTTTTTATGTCAAAGTGAAATGTTATTGTTAGATAAGAAGGAATATAGGAAATGATAAATGATAATTAAATTACAATTGTGAAATAGCTTTATAATTGAGAAATAAGATGTCAAATATTAAGGAAATTTTATAGAAAGTAGTACAATACATTTTGGTTTAGTGTAACCTCTAATAGTAACTCAATAAATCAACTCACATATTGTTAACTTGTGATTAATATTAAGAATGAATTAGGAACATTTTGGTTGGTGCCTTAAAATATACATCTAGGTGGTAGGGTTTGTGATAATGAATGATAATCTTTACCCTAATTTCTATATGAAACTAAGTTTATAAGATGGTTTAAAGATGTTACAAAATTACATTTGTTAGTTATGAGGAATGGATTTTGTTGGTAAAGTAAATGAAGGAGACTAATAATTGAAATATGTTCATGAGACAATGATCATTTATTATGAAGTTTTATAATTATGTTAGACTTGTAATTTATTATGAAACTCTTAATTGTAATTAGATTAATCAATATTGTTTGAGTAGCTTTGTTAGGGAACCTATGAGGACTAGGAAATGTTATTTTATGTTGCATTCATGTTTTTTGAGCATACTTTTATCAATTATTTGGATAATGGGCATTGTAATAGTTTCAAAAAAATTGACTTCATCTTTAGAGATTAGATGGTTAGTCATCCTACGTTCTCTGGCGGGGCATTACATATGCTATTAGAGCCCTACATTTACACACTGGGAACTATGGGACTCATAACTTAATTATGCTTACCCTTTAAGCTCTTGTATTTTATTTCTTACTAATTTTAGCATCATTCTTGCAAAATTGAATTTTAGTTATGAGAATTGCATCTTTCGGTGTGTGTATTATAAAGTGTTTTGGAAAAATACTTAGATAGTACTAATATTGAATTATCTTAGAATTTTACTTATATTTTGATGATTTTGATTTTTTGGGTTAATAATGTGTTTAGATAAATGTTTGGCTTAGGTGAAAATTACTCACTAGGGAGTCTCCACCTTTTCACTTATATAGTTTAAAACCTAAAGTGTTTGGAAGAAAATGTTTATTTTGATCATTCGTATATGTCAATACATCTCATAATTATCATGAAATATCTTTCGATTTGTTAAATTGATTATTTTGAGAAATTTTATTAACTATACATACTTCTTTCCTTGGATGATTCCCTATTCTATCATTCCCTGTATAAATTATACTAATTGAAGTTCATAGAGGTGATCTTTAAAGTAACAATCAACAATATGCCTAGTAATTATGATAGAGAAAAGAGTTCATTTGGATTGAAAAATTGATTTATTTACATGAATTAAGAAGTGATTAAGGTAGCACTCAAAATAGTAATATTTTGTTTCCATATTTAAAAGTGTATTGTATAGGTTCATACGCATCTATATATTGAAATTTTGGTGTTATGTGGAGATCAAAGTTTTAATGCTTGTTGTCTCTTACTTCTATTACTTATTATACTTTCATGACTAATAGAAAGAGAAAATTATAATGTACGCACTGATAAATATGTTTGGAGTGTTGTGATGAGCTTAGAAAAATCAAGTAATCAATAATATATATATATACAGAGAGAGAGAGAGAGAGAGAGAGAGAGAGAGAGAGAGAGAGAGAGAGAGAGAGAATACACATCTCTCTTCTCTACCTATGTTGAAGTAAGGAATTGAAAGGAAAGAACAAATATATTTCTCTCTTTGGTCCCTTTTTCAGAATAACTTTTCGAGGACTAAAATTTTCTTAGGAAAAAAACCATGAAAATTATACCTTCAATAAGATTCATATGTGCCTAATTAGAAAACACTTGGGTAAAGGACCAATGTCCCAAAGGTTTTACCATTTACGTTTGGGTTAAAAGAAGATGTGTTTTATTCATATTTTGAAAAGCTATATCATTTCTGCATTCCATGTTAATAGGTACAAAACTAATCAAGAAATACTAAGGTAAGAATATACTAACATCCAAGTAGTTTCTCTTGGAGTTGGTATTTGATTCTCTATCTTAAATTTTGAAGTAAAATTTTCACTTTAAATGTGTATTTCTCTAGATGCCTAGTGAATAGATGAAACCATCAATAAGAATTATGAAAATGAATTTAGCTTAGGTGTGCATGATAATCATCATTTCTATGGTAATATTTATGGTTGGTTGTATATAGTATAGGAATTTTGAGTTATAGAATGCAAGTGGAATAAGATTGAATACTTATCAATATAGAGATGAACCTTTATGTTGTTAAATGAAATCAATTATGTAGGTAGTTATGGTAGTGGAATATGTTGTTATCTTTACTAGGAACAAAAATGAATCATGCATATTAGGTTAAGGGTATGATTGGGTACTCATGAATTCTCTTGAGGAAAGAAAAGGCAAAGATGATTAATATGTTGGTAACATAATCAGTGGAAATCAGATAGTAGAAATGTGTTTTGCCTCCTCTTAATGGTTCTATGAGTATTTCTAAAGTAACAAGTTTATATGAACTCGTCATCTTACTATTTAAATTTGATTTGAATTAGATTTGTGTGTACAAGTGCCTAACATACGGTTTGCAGCGAACGATATTTTATATTAGTGGTGCAATAATTGGCTAAACTATTATAATTTATCTAGGAGTAAGGTTAGGGTAATCTAATGATAATATAGGTTATAGTAGGTGTTTTTTATTTCATTATTGTAAAAATAATGTAATTATGTGTGTGTTCTACATTATATTTGAGACACTTGATAATAGGAAATAAATAGCTGCTATATAATAAGGAACTGACTTGTGTTTACTAATAGTTCCCTATAGAATTAGGCGTTAATGTAATTAGTAAGTTTGAATAATGTTTGATTGTATGCAATATATTGATTTCCTATATCAATGTTTTATGCCATCTTGTATCGGTTTTCTATTTAAGGGTCCCTATTTGAAAATTGCATAGGAACTTTAAAGATGCTTCACAATTATAATTACTCCTAAGGTTTAAAGTGATATTCTATCACACTAACAAATGTAATACTTTTGTGACTCATATTTTATATCTTGTTCAATTTTGAGATGTTGTCAAGAATTCTTAACCCTTATCTTAGTTACAATAAAAAAAACTTTGATTTTGAAGAAAAGTAAGAATATCAATATTAAACCATGTTTTTCCTTTATACCTAATATTAGTCTTAGTAGGAATGTATAGAAGGAACTATCAAGGGTTATGAATTGGTGTAAAATTTAAAATACATTCTAATTCTATGTGTACTGTCTTTATAAATTTATTGCATTATAATAGTATTTTCATTAGTTATCCATGAGTGATCTATGTTAATTTGAAATAAGTTAAAACAACGTAAGAACCACAAAATTTTGATAACCTGATTACTTGAAAAGGCTTTGTTATTTTGTTGAATATTTGGTTTTTATGCATGATGAATGTTTTAGTACTTACCGACTTCCAGAAATAAGTCGAATCTAAGGGGGGAGGATGTAATTCCCCTCCAACCCTCACAAAACCTAATTATGCATGTTGGAAGTTTGTTACTTTTATTCTCTGCCAATGATTCTGATTGAAGTTACTAATCCAATCTATCTCATCTCCATGTAAGTTTTTAATGTATATTTCTCTTTGAGTAGTGATGTCATCTATCTATTCATGATATTTTAGGAACATCATGTTATGAAATAATCTATGTTTTTTGTGTGAGGAACTTCCTATTTGGATATTTTGAGTACACTTGGATGAATTAAGTTGATTAAGATACATTTATCACTATGCTCTGGATGGTGTATATATGTTGTTCAAAATCACCATAAATATTAGGTTATCTATGTGCTTTACCTAGCCAAATTAATAACGCTTTTGTATGATTTTATGAATGATTGTGATGTTAACTATTGATTAGGGATTAACCCAAATCACCTAATTGATCATATTATGGAGTCAATCTAACCCTTTCTTTATAATTAATTAGTATTATGGGTTCTTATACCCTAGTGACATCTTAGTTGACCTCTCTGCTTTCTCTTATTTGATTAGATGGTGAGATGCTTTATAACTATGTTGGATAATATGTTCATCCTAATGATTGCTTTTAAATGACCTGAATGTGACCTAATGAATTATATTCTTAGAATATTTAATGGAATTTGGTTTTATATACATGACGACATTATCAATAATGATAGTTCATTTTTATTTTGTGATTATTGTGGAGCTAACAATACTAAGTCAATCATGACTTAGAATGAGCGTTGTATGGTGTTGTGTATGTAGGATTAGGGGAGATAGTCATAGTCACTTCCACGGGAGATCTACATGATGTCACACTACCCTTCCTTGTTTGTCACACACACACACACACACACACACACACACACACACACATTTGTGTTTCTCAACTTGGTGATGCAGGATGCATGTACCAAGCATTGACTCCACCTGGCCTCACATGTCTCAGCATGCCTTCAAAATCCTTGAATGTTTTTTCCATGGAGATAGTACCAAGGTTCCCTTAAGTTTACAATCTAGACTTAGGTCCCCTTTTCAGGAAGACACCCTATTTCGGCTTGGGTTGTATTACTATTTTGACCATTTTGAGATTTGTGTTCTGGTCAGTTGACCTTGTTCTTTTATTATTTCCAATTATGTTTGTAATATGATTCTTGGTTATTTTATTATATATATAATAGATATATTATGTGTTTAAATAATTTTATGGTGTGACTAAATATATGTATATGTATGTATATATGGGTGCACACATATATGCCTACATATATAAATAAAAATATTTTTTAATGTATAAAGTTATGTATATGTATAATAAGATTTGTGATGTAAATATTGTATTGAGATATAAAATAAAATAAAATAATAGAAGAACTAATATTACTATGCCTACTAGGCAAAACTAGTTGTTGAACATTGTTTTTACACAAGTCAATTTCCAGGATCTTGAGATTCGATTTCCTCTCTTAAAAGAATAACGAAATTATTCCCATGGTTCTCTGGGTTTGTCGTACAACATGCTTAGTAAGTCACTTGAAGATAAATGTGAATGTTCATGAGGAGGCCTATTCTCATACTTTCAAGATGTCAAATTGCAAAACAACTATAGCACTTTTTTATATTTTCTGATTTATCAAATATTGTAGTTCACTAATGATGCAAATTGGTGTTTATAACGAAAGATGGTTCGAATCACTTTCAGATTTATGACAGAAATTTAAAGGAGTGGGGTAACAAGATTGAAGCAAATTGCTAAAAATGAAATCCTAACGGACATAAACCCTTATTGATCCTTCCTTGCGAATAGAATGATGGAGAGATTTGGAACAAACCCACTAGATATAAATCATACTATGTCACAATTATATACCCAATGGATACAATAATTTGGAGAGGAAACATATTTATGCATGCAATATTCTCAAAATCTATCGAATTGTGAAGCCACCAAGATGTGCACACACATGAGACAAATTTATTATTGAGCCCAAAAGATGATCTTTCCCATACATTCGTCACAGAAAGCTAGATAAACAACTACAAACTCCAATTTAAAGAATCACATATTCAAGACACAATAAACATAGTTCGCTCTTTGAAAAGAATGAATAAGAAAACACACATTCATCAATTTCACATAGATAGCACAAAATATCACACCATCAATGAAGCACCAATTTTCAATATTTGTTGCATCAAGAATCTGACCCTAACACATTGTTTTTATTACAATATATAGAGTTCTAATCTACAAATTCTGAACCCTGGAACTAGGGCATTAGAGGGTCTAAAAACAATAAAAACAAACTAAAACTAAAGCTTTCTGAAAGAAACTATTGCTAAACTGACACTAAAATACTTGCATGGATCCTTGATCCTTTTACAATCAGCTTTCCCATGAAAATAGGGTCAAACTTGTTAAGAAAGAAGAAAGAGAGGAGTTTTATTTATCTTGTTTGTAACTGGAGTCTTTTTCTTGATCTATGATTTCTCCCTTGGAATCTTCATCTAAGTTTATCTTCAAGGTGGGAACTGATAGAGGACCCTTAATCATTGCAAAATAAACTCTAGTTATGCATCCATCTGATCTAAAGTTCTATTTTCATGAAAAAAAGTGATCACACTGGAATGGCCTAGAATTTGGACCCCGACCTCTACCCCAAAATTTTCCAAGTGCAAACTTTGACTAAGTGTTGAACCAAAATTTGGGAACCCCAAAATTTTGGGCTTTCAGAGGCCGAAAGGCTGAAAAACTAGCCTTGGAAAAATTGCTAAGTATGGAAGAATTCACACCTCCAAAGAATGACTAAGTCTGGATTTGAGCAATCGATTTGGGAATAGTTTTGGATGAGTAGCCCACAACCTCTGTACCATTTCTTGTACTTCTTCATAGTTCACTTCTTTCCTTTTCACTTTGACAATGCATCATTCTTTCTTTTCTTTGAAAATGGTTAATTGAGAAGCAAATAAATTCATCTCTTCTTCCTACTCAAACATCCTTTGCATATCCTCCTTTGAATAGAAAAGTTAGTGTAGTTCCTCTTTGGTGCTAACTCCTACCACAATATCTCTAAATTGTTGTACCAACTCTTTGGCTGGGTGTAGAATTTTCTTTTCTTGGTCTCAGTATGACTCTACAATATGACTCTAAGTCAATACCTATGAAGAAGCTCTCTATTTATTCTACCCACTCCATAATTTCCTTATGCTTTTGATGTATGTAGCCTAGACATTTTTTTCAAACACTAATTATTTTATCTATGCTCTTAATTCAGGTGTTGAAATTGTCTAGCTATGCACCTTCATATACCTTTACCAGGATTTGGAGGCATTTCTTCTTCATTTTCTTCAGCTCCTGTACGATGGTTTTCTATTTTTTAAATCTTGAATCTAACCTTGTATAACTCTGAAAGGTCTAAAAATAAACTTGATAACCCCTTCTCCAAACTATTCAAAATCGTTCTTCCAATAAGAAATTTCTTGAATGAAAGAGGCGATTATACTTTTCAGCAAGTCCGAAGTAGCTCTTTTCTCTAGTACGGCCTATAATAAGGCTTCTAGGAAATTTGGGTCAATGGGACCCACCATCTTATGGATTAATTTCTTTAGAGCCTCATTCTACTCTGTCAGGGAATTGATGGTTTCCTCAGCTTTTATCATAAAACCTAGAGCATGTTTGAGCCCTAAAGCTGCAAGGGTCTTACTCCCTTCTCTTTTTGGTTCTCCCAGATCTACCTCTTCAAATGTATAATCCTCTGGGGTTATTTGTGCTTGAGATGTGTTGGTAGAAGGAACTACCACCTGTGCCTTCTAGTGACCCTTGATGTCTTGACTGACCTTTGATATGGTTCTTGCAGGTATATTATCCACTACTTAATGGAAGGATTTCCCTAAGAACTACATATATGTGTCTTCTCCATCCTTTTCATCTATGTAAGTTCTCTTTTGTGGTTGAATCTCTTTACTAAACAAATTAGGTTTACTAAAGGTGGTAAATGACTCATATGGGGCAATGTGGAGGACTGAAGCCAAGATTTGTTATCTAGGGGTCACCCCCTCATCTTTATCTGAATCCTCCCGATGTTTACCTTCTTCCCTAATTTCTTCCTAATGAATTTTTCCTTGAATAATTTCTTCCTCTCCCTTTTCTTCTCCCCTTGTAGCCTCTTGTTCACCTTTATATTTTTTGTTGTTCTTAGAGGCACTGATTGATATTTCTGCGTTAAGACCTATCATGGCTTCTAGTTTTGTTTTGAGGGGAGGTGTAGCTTCTGCACTTACTAACACTTGGGGGATCAGGATAGAGGAGGGCAAAGGAACAGATGGTGGTGGAGTTGGTGTCTGTATTGTTAGTGGTGGAGTAGAAATAGAAGGAGGTGGAGTTGGTGTGGGAGTTGGGAGAAGGTGGTGGAGTTCTAATGGGAAATAGGATAGAGGTTGGTGAAGTTGTAATGTACGATAGTGGAGTTGGTGTTGAACTTTCTCCTGCAATCTTATTTACTTCTACATTTTGGGTAGCGCTAGCATCTTGAGTTTCTACCCTTTGGCTAGCGCTAGAATCTACTCCTATGAGAGGAACATTTAGTGTGGGGTTTTTGAATTGGGAAAGAGGTAGAGTAAGGATCACTAAGGATGGATGGAATCTTGTGCCCCTATATTAATTGTTTCTATGGAGTTAGGTGTATCCTATCTCGGGTCTACAAAACCCTCTAAGCCTTCAAAATTTGACATGAGGAACTCATCTAAGCCAAGGGTATCCAGAGGATTGTCCTACTCCTTTTGATCCTATTTCTTCTTCTTTTTGATATCCTTTTATGTTAGAGAGGTCGCTCAAGATCTTGTCCTTTTAACTAAGGGCACATCCTCTAGTTCTAGTTCCTCTTGTAAGTTTCAAATTGGGGAGAGGCAGAAGCTCTCTTTCTTTTGTAAGTCTTTTTACCTTTTCTAGTGGTACGGGGAAATGGGTGGGAGGTGGAAGAGCCTTCTCCTTGGGAGGCCTGTGATGGTCCAATAGGAGGATCTATTTTCCCTGTCATCCTGTTCTTTGGCACCTTGTGCCTGGGGTTGGAACCATATTCTAATGCAAGTTCATGCCCATATACTATTCTTGACTTTTGAGGTGGGGCCTTCTTGAACTACAACATTGTGGGCCTCTCTCCAAGTTTCTTATCTTCCTTGTTGGGTGGATCCATTAGTGCCTTCACAGGAATAAGATCCATTTGATAAGGCATCTTGATCCATGTCATAGTTGTTATGACCACATTCCTTGCTTTGAATTCAATGTTGTCATTTTCTTCCTTATCTACCTCTGCATTCAAAATAGGCCTATTGTATATTTTATCAATAGTATAGATTGGTTCTACCACATTATCTAAATATTTGTCCATAACCTTGGGGGGAATATTGATCTCTAAGGACGCTTGTGCTAATGTGAGGGACATCCTATAATAATACCTGATATTTACTTCATGGTCATCCACACAATTCATCCAATGATATGGTTGTATGTGCTTATGGGGTCCAATCAAACCCGAATGTTTTTATATACTTGGAGTGGGCACTCATCCAACTCAAAGGCCAATGACTTGCAAATCCTTATGTCTTGGAGAGTGTAGGGGCCTATGAAAATGGGGAAGTCCCAACAATGTGTCTTCTTATGCTTGATATGTTAATCTTTATTCACAAGCTTCCTACCCATTTCTAGGATGATTACCCAATCATATGGGTACCTGGGTAGTTTCTTGGGGTGCAGGGTAGATCTTGCCACTCTGATGTTCATGAAGGTTCTGAACTATATGTAGTATGCCCCTATGACCCATATTTTGGCAGCATCCTCTTCTGATAGTCTCTTCGCGTAGTCACCCTCTATCAATCTAATGACTGCGAAGATAAAGGCATCATTCACTATTCTGTAATATGGGCTATTTTAAGGCATGTGTGTTCTTCTTAGCAGTTATGGATAGACAATGAAAGGCTATGCATTTGGTTCACCAAAGTCTCCCAATTTTGTGAGCCCTAAATATTTTGCTTGTGCAGCCAATAAGTACACTATGTATGAGGTCATATAAAACTTGTGGTTGTGCTTTACTGTGGTTAGTTGCTCATCCATTTTTTCACTTAGGATGGTGAAAAAATCAAATATGTCCTTGTGGTTCCTTATCTTGTCTCTCAATAAGATCATCTAGTTCTCAAGTTGGATGGAGTTTGGTAGTCCATACACTTGCCTTAGCAATGTGACTGCCACTTGGATGTCATCCTTTTAGTATCCCCTTCTGAGATCTATTTTCTCTAGCTTCTTCTTGGGGAGAGGCTCTAGGACATATTCCTGATTGGAAATTTCATATGTATCTTGTGTTTTGTTCCTAAACCATCTCAACCCATTCTCTATAAATAAGTCATAGAATTTATCCACACCCTTCTAAAGAGGAAAGACATCTTCAATCTTGTCCAACCTTAGGTCAATAACTATCTCTCCTTCTATGTTTTTGACCACTCTCTCATCTGATGCATAGTGGTTGGCCAATGTCATGATGAGTTCAAATGACATCATTGATATTGGGTGTGCTACTGCATTGACCAAGCCTGATAAGAATAAAGAGGTGTAGTCTTGAGTCCTTCTTGTTGATTGAGAACACCTTACTAGGAATTCATCCCAATCCACATTCCTGATATTTGTATCATTGACTTCCAAGTGTTTATTCCTGGTCTTTGAAGGGGGGTGATTCCCCTTGAACATGTACTTCATTGGTGATGTTTTCCACTTCTTAGGCATTCCTTTGAGGAAACATGCAAGTATTATTGTTTGTATTGAAAAAAATAATAAAGAAGGAAAGAAAAAGAGCTCTAACAAAGAAAACTAGAAGGAGATGCCTCTTAATTAGCTAGAAATGAAATTTTATCTCTTTTTATAATTTTGGGCTTTTGAACTCCGAAGACAAGGTCGAGGTGCGAAATAGTTAAATTTGAAGGATGAGGTAATGAAGAAGCAAGTTTTTCAGACTTGTAGAGTGCAAAAAATTTATGGAAATATCAGGGTGTGAAAGCCCGAAATCTAAAAGAGACTCGATCGGGGGTTGAAGAAATGCTTTTGGCCTTTCGTTGTGCAAAATTTTGAAGTAGGTTTCAGTTTCCAAAAGACCGAAACCTCTAGGAGAGGTGACCTGGTCTTCAGGTGCTTCAATGTTTTGGCATTTTCAGATGTGTTGGTTTGGGTGAAACACCAAAAGTGCGAAACTGCACTAGGAGAAAAAAAATTGTTGTGAGGGGGCTATTTTTGGCCTTTTGAAGGTCAAAACCTGCGACTAGGTCGCGACCCTAAAAAACTCTAGCCTAAAAAAAATTCAAAAGAAAAAGGACAAAAGAGAATGAGGGAGCGTGACTCAACTAGAGGTCCAAGGGTGCAAACCCTAGGGACCTAAGTGGGAGCAAGATTCAACCAAGCTGAAGGTAAAAAAGCAAAATAGACCCAAAAACAAAAAAACCACAAACTCGAAAAGAAGCTCGAAGACAATAAGGCCCTACCTTCAAAGTGCAAGGAGAGATGACACATCAATGAATGATGAGGAGGTGAGGAAGGAAATAGAAAGCATGGGAGGAGGTACAAAATATGCAAACAAAAAAAAAAAGCACAAGTGAGAATAAAAGTGACTCAGAACACTTATATAGCTCGCAGGGTGACGTCACCCAACTTCATGGTTTCAGGGGCCGAAATGCTAAAATCGGGTGGCCTCCTCCCCTTTCGATGTTTTGGAGGTTGAAACAATGAAAGGTGTTGGCTCAACCCTTCAAACTTTTCAAAATTTCATAGGACCTTAGGATGTGCAAAATCTCAAAAGTGCAAAACGGTCAAAAAGTAGTTTTTCTCTCTCAATAGGCCCCTCCAAAGTTCAGTTCAAAGAATTGGGGGGAGGGGCAAACCAAAAAACAAAAAAGAAGGGGGGCCCCATGGTTAGAGGACCAAAAAAAATTGGGTGTGTGTTGTGGACCCACAAAAATAGCTCCGAGAAAAGGAGGAATGATTGAGTAATTTATTTATTATTAAGACCCTTTTGGATTCTAACTTTACAACAGAAAGAAAACCAAGAGATGCTCGTGTTGACTATCTTTCACTGACTTCCCAGTTTTCAAGTTTTCTACTTGTCTCCTAGTGTGTGTTCATGTGTGTTCATTCTGTGACCTTAGATTGTGGTGACCAGAACATTTTTCAACTGTTCCCAACCTTCACCATGTAGACCAGGGCTTCCCAGAAAGAACTTTGCTGTCAGTCAAGCATCCATAGCCCCAACATATTTTCCCCGAGTCCCAAATATAATCTTTCTCTACTACCGATTGGGAATCCATAGCCCTAATAAAGATTTTTATAGTCACTCTTGTCTATTTGGTTTGTTGGGCTAGAGCTATGTAGTAGAGTTATTTTCTTTGAAATAATTTCTTGTTTTCTTGCATGAGCCATATCAAGGCCTTGGATCTGTAGTTCTTTATTCAGGTACATACTATCTTAATTGAGAAATCTAAGAAATTATTATCTTTTTCTTCTTAGATTTTATTATTGGAACTGCCTTTTGGACATTTTTTATTTATTGGTTCACTTGTTTCTTTCATTTTCAGTTACTCTCCCTTTCCTCTTTCTTTCGCATTCAATAGACTTTTGTTCTGGGATCAGTGGGTACCTGAATCAACATACTTGTGCTAGTCTCAACTAACAAACACTCAAGAAAACAATTCTCGTGGGTGTTTTTTCTTAGTGTGTGATTAGGATGACCGAGCATCAAACATCTTTTTGATTGTCAATGGAAGTGTTAGAATACTTCAGAGATAACTGAGAGGGGGGGTGAATCAGTTACCTGCAACTTAAATATTTCTTATACTAATTAATCCAGATTGATACAAAGTAAATACACATTCAGATAACACATTACATAACACATCAATTTGGTTACGGGGAAACCAAAAGGTTTAAAACCCGGTGGGAATTAGTACCCACAAAGAACTATACTATTTATAGTAATCCCTATTAAAAGATTCTTCAACCCTGTTAGGAGTTGTTCAATACAATGTAGTAGTATAGTTGACCTGGTTAAGGGTTGGACCCTGTTAGGATTCTTTTATAATAACCCTGTTAGGGGTGGTGGACTCACTGTCCAAGGACTCACTGTCCAAGTGGTGAAGGCTACAACCTTCTGGATATTTGATACACACTGTATCAACATGGTGAACTGTTGTTTGTGACACTGCTTGTCTGATCATTTCCTTTTATGTGTCGATGCTTTAACCTCTTGTAAATAACTATAAAAATATAATCTATATTCTTAATGCTTCAACATAAACATCTATATTATCAACATATGATAAATATAGCTCTGCTGCATCAACACTCTGCTCTGCTTGTCAATCTCTGGCTTTCACAACTCTTCTCATTACAAATGACCTTCTATAAGTACATACACCAAGTATGAGATCATGGGACCTGTAGGAAAACTCTTCTTAACATCCTTTTCATCTCTACTAAGTGCGCAAGCATAATTACAACTGTACAAGTCAATGCTGAGCAGACGCGTCGCTTCACAAGTCGGCTTCACCAAATTAATCATAACTTTGTAATCTTCTTGAAACACATCTTGTGCCTCCAAAAAAATATTAAAACACATAACTAATCATGAATATACACATGCATATCCTGAAGATAGGCACAACTTGATCAACACATTACATACGTTGGCCTTAAACTGATATTCTTCCAGAACTGTAACCGTCAATAACAGAATTACATATCTTTACTGAAACTTCATATCTGAGTTTGCATGTATGAACATAGCATAGTAAACATGTTAACAACATGTATCTATCCATGCTGGTCTTCATGTCATCATATTGATAAGTACATACAGAAGTACTACTGTGTATTATATGTTGTCATCAATAACAAACATACAATCAATCAACTGTTCAGAATCAAATCTCCAACAATCTCCCCCTTTGGCATTGATGGAAACATATGATATAAAAACAACTTATGTTCATGGTGTCTTCTTTCTAATACAATCTTCTC
>MU226793.1:4433518-4445458 GCA_018584345.1 Thuja plicata
TTTCTCATTTTTAGCTTAAATTTAGATCAAATCTTTCATGCTAGGATAGTATTGGTCACTGATTTGGAGCATATTCTGAGGGCTAAATATGCAACTAATCATACTCTTTCTAGTTAGAAGGCAATAGACCGACATTAGTGGTTTTACATGTTTTAACTAACCTTTCAAGCTAATGCAATGACCTATTGAGTGTTTGTGTCATTTACAACAGGTACCCTCTTGTGACCATCGAACTTTGTATATCCTGCATTAACATAATAATATTATAACACACACACAAATATATATATATATATGTTTGAATATATATACTACAAATGTATATATATATATATATTCAAATGTATATATATACACAAATGCTCATCTCCCATGGCTGCCATACCTGCAACTCATAAAAATAAAAATAAATAGTAAAACTAGGGTTAGAAGAGAGGAGAGAAAGAAATGGTATACAAACTAAGAGAATGATAATTAGCTATCTCATTTTGGAACCCTAACCCTCATTTTGAAATTAGGGTTAGGATTTCAAAATTGAGAGGGAATAAGAGTCTTTAAGTGGGAACCCAGTTATTTTAAATTATTATATGAATTTAGTCTTTAGTAGTTTCGTTTAAAAGGGGAAAATTACAGCTCATTAATAGTGCATTAATAGGTAACTAAAAATAAGATTTGAAAATTGTTTTTTTATGGTTGGAAGAAAAGAAAGAATTAAATATTGTATTGATATTTTAGTTAAGGGAATGTAAAAGGTTAATTTGGTTTCTTTTTAATAATAACAGAATATCTTACAGCAAATTTTATGGGGTGGATTGCAACAAATTATTTAATTAATTTATAGTAAGGTTTAGTAAATTAAATCATTATGGACCTATTGAACAGCTTAAGTTTCGTCAGTGATTTTTTAATTTAAACCTTTCAACCAACTTACCTATCCATGACATTTAAACTAGGAGAATCTTCTTAGTAATCAAATTTAACTAGTCTATGGTTAATCGATAGTTAAATACATTAATTGAGATATGATATAGGGTAAGATTTAATTAAAATTTTTAATATAAAACTTAGGGACTTATAATGTTATTTTTATGTGGTCAATATATGTGGCCAGTATACTGACCATTATAAAAATAATATTATGAAAGTGCCTTACCCTAGGGGATTATTTTTAATCCACATATTCCTTAAGCTATCAATCATACTAGATATTTCGAAAAGACTCTAGAGATCGAGTGTAGGGAGTCTCTCTCTTATTCTCCACATCATCAAACTCTATTAATAAAATTAGGGGATGTCATGTGAATCCTTATAACCTCACTTTGTTTAATCTTGAGCATTATCCTAAATTTTATTCTAGACAAACATATAATTAAACATCACCTTGTGCATTTTTAACTTTTGAAGATGACTAGGGTTAAGGGAGGTTGACACTTAGTCATGATTCCCCTTAGACCATCTTGACTTTAATTTCACCTTTCAAAAAAAAAAGTTGTTGCATTTTTGGGCTCGATTTTTTGGGCATGACACTTGGTATCAGAGCCACGTTTCAACACTGGAACCTTAAACCCACTACGTTTCTTAAAACCTTAAAAAACATTTATTTTAACATTTTCAAAAAGATCAAACTTAGTAGAAAATTTGCGCAACAAATTTCAACATATTCATTTCAAATTAAGATACTACCTTTGACTTATACCACCTTCCTATGTGTGTAGGATTCCTCCAGTAATGAGGCAAGCTCACGCCCATGGGCGAAGCCATAGACGAGCCCCTTCGGCATGAGTTCAGTTGGAGCAAAATGTAGGGGGTAATGATGAGGAGCAGAGGCCTCCTCCTGAACAACCCCCAGACCCCAACCAGGAAATATTGAATGTCCTTCAGAATCTGGTCAGGATTATTTTGGATCGGATACCTCAGGATAATCAACACATAGGACTTAGGGGTGCAGCACATGAGTGCAGTAGGAGTCCCCCACCTAGAGTTGTTGAGGACCAGGCTGACCATAAGGGTGAGTCAGTACACATGCCACCTCTAGAGGCAGTTGTCCCAGCATTTGAGAGGGTACCCCGTGACACGGGGGACCACATCAGAGAATTTATACACCTTAACTCACCACCTTTCTCAGGAGCCATGGGTGGGAGTGAGACTGAGGCTTTTCTTTTGAGCCTTGAGAGATGTTTTAGATTGCACCCTTATAGGAGCAATACAAGAGCACGCTTTGCTATCCACTTGTTGAGAGGATCAATAGCTATTTGGTGGAGGACAAAAGAGTTAAAGGGTAATATGTCTATGGATACCCTCACTTGGGACACCTTTCTAGAGAGGTTCAGGGATTGTTACCTATCTGAGCACTGTAGGCAATGACAGATTGATGAGTTTCATGACCTTCAATAGAGAGGGCTCACTATCGCACAGTATGAGTGTAAGTTCTTGGAAATTTTACCTTATGTTGAATATATGAGAGATGAGAAGATCAAGGTTAACCACTTTGTTAGAGGGTTGAATGCATCTATATCAGGTTTAGTGCGCATGGCAGCACCCAGGAACCTTCAAGAGGCCATGGAAAAGGCCTTGATTGCTAAGGAGATTCAGGGTATGGGACAGGATACACGAGACCGGTCACAGAATTGAAACACCACACTATAGAATTTAGGGTATCAGAAAACACACTAGAAAGGGAATAACAACAACAATCAGAACAATAACAGGAATTCCTCAAGATCTTACAAATCCCCCCATCTCAGCAGCAGTCATATCAGGGACAGAAAAAGAAGGCCCCTCAAGGGAAACAGGGCTCAAATCCCAAACAGTGGTAGTCATAGGCTCCTAGTAGGGACCAAAGGTCATAGGCATCATTGGTACCCCCATCTAGGACTCAAAAGTCCTCTAGGGGTGGTTATAGTGGTTCTAGTAGGACAAGGGCTCACAATATTCTAGACCTCAGGGTGCCCAGTTTCAGACTCAAGGGCCATGTTATTCTTGTGGTGCCATGGGGCACTTGGCTAGGGAATTCCCTCAAGGGGGTGGTTAGCACACCGTAGCATTGGAGCCCACTGTTGGTGATATGGGTAGATCCCACAGAGTTTTTGCAGCGGTTGACAACCGCTAGGTAGAACATCAGGATACTATGATTGAGACTACAGGTATGATTGCAAGTAATAGAGTTACTATTCTATTTGATTTAGGTGCTACAGATTCTTTTGTTTCTCCATTGGTTATGGAGCATTGCGGGCTAGTGGTAGCTAAATAAGAAGTTAGTTGGGAGGTAGAGTTAGCCTTAGGTTCTAGAGTACCCATCACTTCCTTAGTTAAGGATTTCCAGATATAGATTGGTTCCTTGACCACCTTTCCAGATCTTCTTATCACTCCTCTTGGATCCTATGGGGTAGTACTTGGCATGGATTGGCTTTTTGCACACAAGGCAAAGCTATATTGTTAGCAAAAGAAGGTAGAATGTTTAGATGACAATGGTTATGCTATAGTAATCCCAGGGGTTTAGAGGGCAGTATCCATTCGTATGATTTCCGCTATGCAGCTTAAGCGGTGCATGCAAAAAGGGTGCCAGTTATTTTCCATCATGATCAGTGATAGGGATGAGGAAGAAAAAAAGGAAACCACTCTTGATGATCATCCCATGTTACAGGAATTTGTAGATGTGTTTCCTTTAGAATTACCTGGTATGCCTCCCCATAGAGCAGTTGATTTCCATATAGACCTCATGCTAGGTGTTGCACTAGTATCTAGGGCACCTTACAGAATGTATCCTAATGAGCTTAATGAGCTCAAGATTCAGCTTGAGGAGCTCCTTGAGAAGGGGCACATACAACCTCATGTCTCTCCTTGGGGTGCAATAGTTATCTTTGTCAAAAAGAAGGATGGATCACTTAGACTATGTATGGATTACAAACAGTTAAACAAGTTAACCATTAAGAATCGATATCCACTGCCTAGGATTGATGACTTGTTTGATCAGTTGTAGCATGCCCGTGTGTTCTCCAAGATAGATCTTAAATCAGGGTACCACCAGTTGAGAATCGTGGAAAGTGATATCCACAAGACAACTTTTCAGACTATATACAGATATTATGAGTTCACTGTTGTGCTTTTTGGTCTTACGAATGCCCCTGCTGTGTTCATAAGCCTCATGAATGGGGTATTCTACACTTTTTTTGATAGATTTGTGGTCATGTTCCTTGATGACATACTGATTTATTCTTGTAATGAGAAGAAACATGAGGAGCATTTGAGACAGGTATTACAGTGCTTGAGGGATAACCAGTTGTATGGCAGTTTGTCAAAATGTGCCTTTTCAGAATAGAGGTCTGGTATTTAGGCCATGTTATTTTAGGTGATGGGATCTTAGTGGACCCATTTAAGATTAATTCCATTATGAATTGGCTAGCACCTACTTCTGTGACTGAGGTCAGAAGTTTCATGGGTTTTGCAGGATATTACAGATGGTCTGTTTAGGGATTCTCTAGAGTGGTTCATCCTATCACATCCCTTCAGTGAAACAGAAAGAAGTTTGATTGGACAGAGAAGTGCGAGAGGGCCTTTAAGGAACTCAAGAAAGCACTTACCAATGCACCCATTTTAACAGTGCCAGAGCCTATAGTGGACTTTGTATTCTATACAGATGCTTCCTTGGATGGTTTAGGGGTATTTCTTATGCAGGATGGGTGAGCTATAGCATACAAGTCTAGGAAACTTAAGACTCAAAAGCTCAATTACCCTACCCATGACCTTGATCTTGCGATAGTAGTGCATGCTTTAGTGTGATGGTGAAACTTTCTCTTGGGACATCGATTTGAGCTTCATTCAGACCATTAGAGTTTGTAGTATATATTCACTCAGCCGAACCTTAATACTAGGCAGAGGAGGTGGATGGATTTCTTATATGAGTATGACTTTGATGTCCATTATATCAAAGGTAAAGAGAATGTGGTCACTGATGCCTTAAGTAGGAGGTGACATGAGTTATCTTCCATGATCACTGGTATAGATTTGAGAGATAGTATACTACACCATTTGTAGGAGGATGCCTTATATTTAGAGGTTTGTCAGTTGATCTGATCTCAGAGACCCCTTATGGGTAGATTTTTAGAGTATTCCTTGGAGTCTGATGGACTACTACATCATAGAGGATGCATTTATGTACCTTCAACTGGGGATTTGCGTAATATCATCATGCTAGAGGCTCATAGAGCCCCTTATGTGGCGCATCTTGGAGTTAATAAGATGCATGCTGATTTGAGACAGCTCTATCATTGGCCGGGTATGAGACAACACATTATGGAGTTAGTAGCCTGGTGTCTTGAATGCAAGAAGGTTAAGGCTGAGCATGGTCATCCTGGAGGGATCCTTTAGCCCCACAAGGTACCTATGTGGAAGTGGGATGTTATATCCATGGCGTTGGTCTCCCTATGTCATCTAATTGCCATGATGCTATCATGGTGACAGTTGACAAATTGACCAAAGTGGCCCACTTCTCACCCGTTTGTACCACATTTATAGCCCCAATAGCGGCTCAAGTATTCTTGAGAAATATAGCCAGACTGCATGGCATTCCTCAGAAGATCATTTATAACAGGGATTCTCTCTTCACATCATCTTTTTGGAGAGAATTATAGGCAGCTTTGGGCACTAGGCTCAACTTTAGCATAGATTATCACCCATAGACAGATGGTAAGACTGAGAGAGTGAATCAAGTTCTTAAGGATATGCTTCGTATGTATGTTATGGATCATCAGGTCAAGCGGGAAGAGTATTTGCACTTAGTAGAGTTAGCCTATAATAATGGGCATCATTCATCTTTGGGTATGCCGCCGTATCAGACACTGTATGGTAGACCTTGTAGGACACCTTTGAGTTGGGATAGGATTGAGGATAGAGTTACCATTGGACCATAGCTAGTCCTAGAGATGGAGCAGCAGGTAGCCTTAATTAGGCAGTGTCTCCTAGAGGCGCAGGATTGACAGAAGAAATATGTCGATGCAAAGAGGACAGTTCGGGTATACATGGTCAGAGATAGGGTCTTCTTGAGAGTGCGGCCTCACAAGAGTCCAATCCATTTTGGAAAGGGTTCTAAGCTTGCACCTCAATTTGTGGGACCATTTGAGATATTGGAGAGGATAGGACCAGTTGCTTACCATCTAGCCCTGCCACCTAGCCTGTCACGCATCCATGATGTGTTTCATGTTTATGTTTAGAGAAAATATATTTATGATGAGTCTCACATTATAGATTGGGATGCCTTATAGGTGGACTTGGATGGGCAGCTAGCATTGGAGCCTATTCACATTCTGGCACGCCGGACGCTAGGCCTACGAGGCTAAGAGTTGGACTAGGTTAGGGTTCAGTGGGATTGCTATGATGAGGTTACAACCTCTTGGAAGGATGCAACACAGATGAGAGCTCAGTATC
Source organism: Thuja plicata (assembly GCA_018584345.1). NCBI lineage: Eukaryota > Viridiplantae > Streptophyta > Pinopsida > Cupressales > Cupressaceae > Thuja > Thuja plicata. The sequence continues at coordinate 4,439,942 of MU226793.1, forward strand.
CCCATATTTTTTATGAACTCCAGGAGGATGTTCAAGCCTAGCGGGGGAGGATGTGAGGCCTCACCCCGAACCTCATCATAGTTTTCCAGCTTTCTTCTTATGATAGATATAGCATATGATACTTTACTTTTGATTCTCTATAGACATTATGGAATTTATGCTTTATGCCATGGATTTGATTATTTTGGATGCATGGACACATGATGCCTTATGATGCACCTTATGGACTATATTGTAATACCTACCCCTTTTTCTTTCTGCCCGTGTCAGTTTTTGATCCCTCTTAGACCATAGTATGTATGTGTTAGCTATTTCAGGTGATTTTAAGGATATTCATGCGTTACTTTTTAGTATGTTATTGATCTATTATTATCATTTTGTATCTTTTGTGTATATGTGATTTAGGGTTATCTAATGATGCTTATGTATATGTTAGGATTTCATTTCGGTTATGGTTTCTGACAATACTGACCTTAGATTTATATGCACATGGATCATTGTATATTTTGTGTTACTGTTTTATGTGCTTGGTATGATATGGGATAGATTTGTAGTTACTTGCTTTGGCGAGATCCACATAATAACCTAGTCTCAACCATTGTTTGTCATATGATATATGCATGTATGTTCGTCTTTGTGATGATAGGTTTGCAGGTACCGGGCTACGTCTTCCCTGAATTGGCAGGAGTGAGCATGCCCTATCACATTAATCTCAATGGTAAGAGAGGGGAGATAGTTTTCAGGTCCAAATCCTATCCTAAACCAAATTATCCTAGTTAGTGGACAAGTATCTGTTTTGACTACCCTGACCGAATTTGTATAGTTGATAGAAATTTGTGTATCCCTTTCCTTGATCATATTTGATTTTTCTTGTTTTCAGTTTCAGGTGCTTGATGTGATTATGTGGGTGTTATATCATGCTATTTATTTAATTGAATAGTGTTGCAATTAATTATTAAATATAGGGTATTTAATTAATTGAAAATTATATTAAATACCTATGTTTAATTGAAAGTTTAATTAAAGTGCAATTATTGAATATTAGTATTTAATTGAAAATTAGAGTAAATAAACTTTTATCTTGGTTAAATAATTAAATATTTAGTTGCATGGGTTATTGTGATGTAAATATTTAAGTTATTTAAATTAATATTTTATTAATTACATGTGCAAGATTTGGTTGAAAAAGTATTTTCAAACTCAAGAGATCTCAACTTGAATTTAGGAGTCAAAGTTGAGTTGTGCAAGTAATTAGATATTTTAATTAATTAATTGTTATTTGCTTTCAATTTTGGAGAGGAGTCCTTTTAGGAGTTAACTGAATGTGTTATCATTAGGGTTTTCTTGATTAGGGGAAATGGATCCTCATTAGGGGGATTCTTTTCTCATTTGAACATAATAGGTTTTTGGGAGTATTTTTGGAAGCTTGGGTGTGTGCTTGGTTTTGGAGCATAATTTGGGAATTCTCCTTGCTTAGATTTTATATTGTGTATTCTTCAATAGATTTTGAGGTAGGGTCTTGCTCATGTCAATTCTGGTTTTTCAGATCCATGTCTTCTATGCATCTGAAAAACTAATAATCTTTTGTTTGGTCATTTATTGCTTGATTATTCTGTGTGTTTGAAGTTTTTAATTGGAAAGTAATGTTTTAGATCTATTTCATGTTTTACTCAAGCTTGCATGTTAGATCTGTGTTTGTGGGCACAAAGGGTTTCATTTTATAGCATTAAATGTAAAAGGGTATTTGGGTTTCTAGTTTGAAATTTTTGTTGAAATATGTGCTTATGGAAACCTAGATCTCTAATTGTTAAAGGAAAATATATATTAACATGGTATGGAAGTGCTGTCAAAATTTCGTTGGAAAATTCCTCCTAGAACTCCTAGAAATCGATAAATTAAATTGTCTATAGTTAGTACTATAGAAGAAGGAAAAATAATTCCCCTTAGAAATCAATTTGTTTTGGAAAATATTAAATGTTGAAAGGTTTAAGCTCTCTGTTAAAAAAAATAAAGAGTTAAAAAAATAAATTTACACCAGTGAAATGTAAATTGAAAAAGACAAAAAAATCTATTTGAAAGGTTAATTTTCGTTTTCAAAAATATAAAAAAAATTGTAAAATGCAAATTTTTTTATTGAATTGTTTTAAAGTTAAAAAATATAAATAAAATTCATTTTAAAGAAAAAAAAAATTATTTAAATTGTTTTTGGGAGTGGGTGGCGGGGGCCACCGCACCCCTCCCCTATGATTGGGCGGGCCAACCGGCGCGGCAGCCGAGGCTACCGGCACAGCAGCTGGGGTCGTGCCCTCCTTAATGTAAGGGGGCCGGCGGTTGTAAAGTCAGGTGGGGGCCACAGGGACCCCCCCGCATTGTTATTTGTTTTTTATGTTATTTTTTTTGTGTTGTTTAAAAAAAACTATTACTGCTCGGTTTTTTAATTTATGTTTATTTTTATTTGAAATTTAGTTTTTATTAAAATGGATCTTAGTTAATATTAAATGAATATTTTTAAATGGGATTATCTTTTACTATTAATTAAATAATGTAACTTGTTAATTAGTAAATAAAAGAGGGGGTTTTTTTTATTTATTAATAATTTAATTATTATTGGTCATTTGAAAGAGAAATTTGTTAGGGGATCTATGTTAACAAGTGAATGGTTTCCTTAATAAAGATTACTTGGTAGAAGGATTATTATTTGAATGTTAATGGTGTTACGTGTTAGGAAATGGTATGTTGTCTTAGGACATTTAGATTTTGTTTAGAACCTATTTATCAATAGAATTGATTATGGGATTAAAATAGGCCCTAACTAGAGATCTGGATTTAGTTGATTTGATTTTCATGAATAAGGGATTATAAATTTGTTTATCCTTATGTTAACATTACATTTAGTTTAAAATGCATTCTGAATATGAATTATTGTACTATGATGTGCTTTTGGTGCGTGTTTATATGAATTGGATATTTTCCTATGTTATCATGCTTTCGGGTATTTGTTGGGCTAGATGACCCTAGGATTTAATCTAGAGGTGTTCGGGATTATACTTTCTACATGGTTTTTTATGCAATGTCGTTTGTGTTTATATGATGATGTCATAGTCCTAATTTCTTATACCCAACCTAATTTTGTTGTGATGTGCTTTATGGTCTTATGAGTATACTGTGGATATGTTTGTGGTTATCGAGAACCTATGAGCTCCTAAATGAGTAGGATGTGATTTGTGAGTATGTATATCTTCATGTGTTGATCTTGAGCCTAGGTAGGTTAACAAAGTGTATAGTGGGGAAGTGGCTTGCAGTGGGGGTTCAGGACTCTAAGTGGTTACTAGGTAAACCCATTAGAAAGTTACTTAATAAGTGAAAATATATGATACATTAAATGGGTTTAAAATGAACTAATAAGATTTCTAAGTCTCTACCCATACCTTGAGTGTTGTTGCATGATAGGATGGGAGTTGGGATCCTTGTCTATGTGAAAGGATCACCAAGCCACATAGTGTCAACTCGTGGCTAGGGTCAAGAGGTACTAGTAGGGTTACCTTCAAGGTTGGACTTATGTGATGACACTTCCGTATATACAGCTTAGGTTATCCTACATGTGTCGGTTGCATTTAGTGTTGTTTAGTATTCTTTGTTATGTTTTAGATTTCTTCTAGGATCTTCCTTTGCATTGAAGTATGAGGTCATATGTACCTTGTTTTGTGTTCTTGTTGTATACCCCATGTGATGGGCCTGTTGCTATCTCCTCAGCACGGTGGGAGTGGACCTTTGGTTCCATGTGGTCGGGTGGTAGTGAATCTTATTACCATTGAGATTCTGATGGATTCTTCTTCATGCTTAGATGTTCCTTGTTGCAGTTTCATTTTCATAGTCTTTTGGAGACTTGCTCAGTTACTTGAGTTGTGTATTTGTACCATATGTTTATATTGGTTATCATCCTTTGGAGGATGCATTGTATTGATTATTATGTATTATTACATACCCTACGATTTGTGTAGTGGATGTTGATTAGGTAGTGTACCTTATGGTATCAGTTGTATATGTAATCATTTATTACAAGATGTATGTTATTGGTTTCAGATTGTGTAACCTTTATGTCAGTTCTTTATTATTGTAATCGTGGATTAGTTTGTTTAAGTAATTCTATGTCAAGGAACCCTTGAGGAATGTTAATCATGTATGAGTTGTATTTCATGTATGTCATGTACTTCATTGTGTTGCTTCTGCATTGCTATTAATATTGTTTGTAAACATTTAAAAAATAAAATTATTCTGTGAACTTAGTGTTGTGTTTAGGTTAAGTTCTCCTGGGTTCCCTGGCGGGGCATTACATATATTATGTTTTCTATTATGGACATTTATTCTGAGACTATTGATTTGGAAACTCATTTTGATTATGTTATGGTTATTGATGAGATTGGGATTTATTTGATATAGATGTTGAATTTTGATTTCTTGCAATGTGAATTTTTCCTTATGATAAATGCTTAAAATGAGAATTATGTAATCTTGTGATCTTTAGTAATAAACTTAGTATGTCGATGATGCCCTTAAATTCTAAATATTGCTTATTTATTTATGATGTATATTTATTTCCTCAGACTACTGATATTTGAATTGAGTGTGCAGGTAAGAAACCATGGTATTTTATCTGGGGAACCAAACAAAGGGAAATGTGAACTCAGTTTGAGCCAAGGTTGCATCTAATGAAAGACAAGACCTTGTTGTTTCGTAATTTTATTCGTAAATGTATTTGGATGATTTTGGAAGTATAATCTTTAAATGTAATTCTTATTTCTTGTGAGTTTTACCTAAGTGGATATGACATGACCTAGTGATGTGTAAATGTTGTGTGTGTCATTTGACACTTGTGTTTTGTACTAAAGGCCATGACATGTCAACTTGGGAGTGGTTTTCCACCTACCTAGATTAGTACATTAGTGAATCCCCATAAGCATACCTTGGTTTGGGAGATGAGAGTGTGGTCATCTCAATGAAATTTCGAAATTACTCTTAGAGTGGACTTTTAGAGGGGTTGTGAAGTGTCCAGGGGTGTGTTGGGGTCATTTTTAGGTAGCGCACTTGTTATACCAATAGTTAAAGGCCATTTTAACCCTAGGATAGCCTCTATTTGACCATGTGACCCTTCCAAAAAGTTGATTTCCCAAGTTGGACGAAAATCAACTCTTATGAGGCTTGACTTGGATAGACCACCATTCCTTATTTGTGTTAAGGCATAATTCACCTTTTTGAAGCTTCCTTCTTTAGTTCCATTTTTGGTAAGGTGTAAGAGTTTAGGGAAGAGGGACCAATTAGAGAACTTTTCTTCTCCCCATGAACTTTCTAGTGGCCTTTTAGTGGGAACTCTCCAAGTTGGAGAGTTTTAGCACCCACTCCCTAACTTAGGGACATAGCTAGAGTTGGTGATCTTGGAAGGAGGAATTTGGCTAAAAAGGGAGCTCTTCTACAACTTTCTTCCTTAAGCTTGGATTCTAGGTTGGTGGACTTTGAGTT
>MU226793.1:4459337-4470045 GCA_018584345.1 Thuja plicata
TGAATCACCCTTAATAACATATTCCATATCATCTTTGAAAGTTTGGAGTCAGGATCTAAAATTTTAGCCACATTTTTCCTTTGAGTGCCTTATAGGCCTAATAGGAGTTTGGGGTTTTAAACAAACAGTTGATTGAATTCCATCACCTTTCATTGCCACTCTGCATCACTCACCCCTGCACAATAATTTTGACAAGACCTTCTCAGTGGAGGAGCTCCTAGAAATCCAATAGGGTATTGGCCATGCAGTGGAAGAAATTACAGCTCAGGACAAAGAGGAGGTCCCTATAGAAAAATAAATTCCCATAGAAAAGGATACATCAGAGCAAGAGGCTCAGGAAGAAATTCAAACAGAGCCTAAGCAGGAAATAATACGAGTCTAGGAGACCAGGGATATACCAAGGTAGCTCACAAATGAGGAACCAATGGTCGGAGAACCTAGAACCAAGGGAACAATCGTACCTCCAACCATCATGCTTCAAGTTCCTTTGATAACTTTGGGTGACCAAGTGCCCTAGAGAACTTTTGGTGAGGTAGTGATGGCGGCCACCTTGTTAAACTTTGGCCAGCAACCTCACCGACCTCCAAAAGATGCCACGGTGGAGGAGAACATCCCAGTGGATGAGGCCAATAAGGCCTAGGAATAGTAGCAGCAAATAGACCAAGAGGTCCCAGATAAGGAAAATGAAGAAACAACTGACACCAACAAGGAAGAGGTCCCTGAAAATATAGGTGAGATGGAGACTGAGGAAAAGATCCTGGATGATACTGCAGAAGATGCCAACATGGTGAACACTGAGGGTTTCGAAGAACCAAAAAAGGAAGAAAAAAAGGAGCAAGAAAAGGATCCCAAAGATAACGTACACTCCAAGAATGTGCCCCAAGATTTTGAAAGGGATCCTAATGAACAGGTCTTGGTAGAAAAGCCACCCAAGCCACCCCAATGGCTAGTGGAATCCAAGAAAAGAAAGACCCTTGCGGCAACCACAAGCACTCCACTCTCGTTGGTAGAAATGATGGCTAGGAACACAAAGGCTACATAGCCCAAGAAGGTGTAGGTAGTCCATACTCTTCAGTCTAACCCAATAGGTATTACAGTTGCGACCATCGCAACACCCCCTCTTAATGTAGACATGACGGTCGTAAGGCCTGAAGACTACAATGTAATAGAGGTAGAATTGGGGAGTAGAGATAAACAAGGTGAGCAAGATCTACTGAAGGAATCCACCAAAGCAATAGAGGCCTGGTATATAAAGTAGGGCCAGAAGCTGCAAGAGGAATGAGAAATAAATGCCAATCTCCTCGTGCTTCTGGTGGAACTCATGCGACCGTTGGCTGAGGTCCACCCCGGAACTCCTTCTTCTAGATTGTTTCTTGCACAGGGCGATGTGGATTCTCTATGGATAATGAATAAGAAAGCACAAGCCTTGGATAGGTGGGCAGCCGAGAAAGTGACTACAATGAGACAATTTCTGGCGGCGTCCCTCCCATACCTTTACAAGATTGACTTTTTTCTTAGCTAGGTGAAAGGCTCTGCTATTATTTGGGAGCAAGATCTAGCCAAGTGTGAAAAGTGGAAGGCCAGGCTAGAAGAGATCCACAACATCAGCAAAGAAGTTGCCATAGAGTCCAAAATTTTGGGAGATGAATCATATGATTCTCTCTAGGTCTAGTACTCCAGATGTGTCCTCAAAATTAAGGTTTGCAAGGAACTAACCAAGACCTTGAAAGAGAAGATAATAGTAGCCTGATATACCTTGGGTTTGTTTAAGGAATTCATGGTCGAGGTATTGCAAGTCAATCCCTTCACCACTGGCAGATGTACCCCAGAGGGCTATGTCCTCTATAAGTTTGATGAATGAATGGAGTCCCTGTATCCGCCAGCCAGAGATTTTGACCAGGACAGGCTATCCAGGCTGTCAAAAACTATGATCTGATCACACAATGCCATCAAGATGGTAAATGTATTCCAGAATAGGGCCGAAGAAGTTGAGGAAGCAGCGGAGGCTATCCACAGTCAGTGGGATAGCATCTAGAGTATAGATGAGGAAAGCATAGGCCAAGTGTTAGAGGCTTGGGAAAAATCATAAGGAGCAATAAGGTCCTCCAGATTCTGGATATGTTTAGTGGAAGATGTGTTGTATTCATTTATTCTTTTGGAACACAAGTTCCCAGATCCTGAAAATCTATATCCCACATTTTTGTATTCTTTAAGTGACCCGCATCCTGATTCTCAAGGTTGACCGGTCACTTTCAAGGTAGTTAATGAAGGTTGTCAAAAGGTGGGTAACCATAAAAAGGTACATCATCTCGACAAGAAGTTCTCTGACAGATGTTCTTCCCAAGGCACCACTTCAACATTACACCTGGCACATCGGAGATAGGGTGCCACTTTCCCATTTATGAGGAATGTAGCCTCGATCCCCGGGGATCAGATTTCTTCTTTCTCTGCCCAGCTCTCTTCTCGAGGCTGATTCTTCCACTCTACTTTTCTTGTCTTATTCTTTTGACATGTCAGACCTATTTCGTCTTGAGGTCTTTTGTAGCGTGGTGTAGGTAGTACCAACCACTGGATAATATATTATATTATAAAGTGTAAATAAGATAGGTTTAGGTTTAGCTCAAATGATGTGTATAAATAATAAGTCTGACCTCATTCCAAGGGTTGGCAAAATTGATGATTTTGTAGTCCATAGTTAATAGCAATTTGGTTTTCTCACTTCTTAGTTGCAAAGCTCAATGCTCCATAGTTTCTAAGGTTTTAGTAGTTAGATGCTCTCTTGGAGCCACCATTGTACCATGCACTAGTGCTTGCTGGAAGAGATGTTAATGAAGAAGGAAGAGTTCTCTCAATGATGTTTTTGGCATTCTGTCTTCTGGGTTAATGGTATTTTATGCTTTGTGTTCTTCACATCCTTTGCTCTAATACTTAAAGTAGATTAATGACCTCCTTTCCTTCACTACTGATAAAATATGAACTGATGGTTGTATATTTCTTTGGTATTTAGTGTAGTGTGTTAGAGCATTGTTGATGTCTTGAATGTTTAGTATAACTATACGTAGATGAAATATTTTTAACTCTGCAGTATCTTTTGAAGTTTATTTATTAAAAAGAATGTGCACTTGTAGGAAACCCCACTCACTTGAATCCCCAAAGAGGATGAGTTGAAGATAACCAGCTATCCCCCTTAAACAAAAATAGCCACACCTCCCAACTAAGCCCCGCATAGTCAAGACCCAACTCTAACGTGCTTGGAGTCCCGGGGAATCTCATTTCCTCGAACAACCTTTACAGGAAAAGTTGGTCGGTACCCCGGTACCCGGTGACAACTTACCCCTGTTGGCAGACCCGGTCACAAAGTCCCATCAATAGAAACTGGCGCTAGAAAGAGGACATGAACTCGTCCCCCTTTGAGAATTTAGATTTTACACTACCTGAGGGTTTCCCAAGCCATAGTTTTAGGAGTCAAGCCTTCAGTGGCATTAGGTCATTCTCACCAGCAAGATTTGAAAGATTCCTTAGATCAACTCCCAACCCTGGAAGGTTTTTTGAACTTGAGCCTCCTACTCGAAAGAAATAGACCCTGAAAGCCAAATTAGGCACCATTATTTGGGGATCTAGAATACCACAGAATACCCAAGTCCCCTAATAAATCCCAGGAATTAACACTCAACCCAGTCAAAATCCAACTCCCCCAATGGCTACATATTTTGGAAATACCGGGTCCCCAATGGGAACTTTCTGGGTGCAACTAATGATTTACCTCCGCACCCTAAAAAATTTTTTCCTTGATATGAGCACTTAGGCTTGCAGACCGCAGAAGAGCATCTGCAGACATACAAAGATGCCATGAACCAACACCGGATCCAACATCAAGACATTGTGACCTGGATGTTCCCTCTATCCCTAGGATAGAACAAATTGAACTGGTACCTTAATCTTCCTACCAACTCCATTAAAAATTGGTAGGACATGGAGGATGCTTTCCTAGCTTCCTTCTATGTACATGTGGACCTAGCGTGGTCCCACAACCAATTCATTTCTATCAAGAAGGAACTGAATGAACCCCTTGCATCATTCAACCACCGGTTCTAACATGCCTTGAAGCGGTGCACGGGTCCCTTCATCCCATCCACAAAAGTGAATATCCAGAATTATCTCAAAGTGATGGACCCCTTCATTGCCACTCTCCTTTTGAGAACTACCATCCTGAGCGATCGAGACACTTTGGTGAAGGTTTATAACCTAGCCTTAGAGCTGTCTTGTGGCCTTAATAAATCCCCAGGCAGGATTGGGCAGAGCATGCCATTTAACATGATCCCTGACAGAACTTCTTATGTTCAGGGATATAATCCCAATTTGGCAATGGGAGCCCCCGCGACGGCCATGAATCCCCTGTCACCACTGAGACCAGTAGGCCCAGTACATATACCCATCGCAAACCAAGACAATACCAAGTCTAGAATCTTTTCCCTGGAACCAACCACAGCAGACACAACAACCATAGACACAACCATCTAGAGTTCCTTTCTTCTAGTCATCCGTGGCTGGAGGATTGCCACCCTCAACTTTGGAAAATACTACTTCTTTCTTAGGGAAGCAACAACAACAACTATCACATTGTGATGTAAACACCTAGTTGACCGCTGAGGTTGAATCCCTCTGGCGAATGTTGTCCACACTGACTGTGGACATGGGTCAACTAAAGGTAGGGTCCTATGCACCCCAGAATTTCAATTCCCAGAGAGGAAATATTTTCTCTGACCAACGAAACAACAATGTTGGGGGAAGAAATTTTAACAACAGGCCTCGGCCCAACCAATAGCAATGGAATAATAACTCTAATACTGGAGGTCCCCCTCTAAACCAAAACAATAATCAGAGTGGTGCTGGACCATTCCATTTCATTCTAGTTGTGGACTTCCAGCCCATGACCAACTGGTGTAGATTACATGACACATGCTCCCACAATGAGGTAAACTGTGGCATGCTAAAGAAGGTCATCATGATTTCCCAGCTGGACAAACAACAAGTGTCTGATCCTACTCCTCTAGAGCCTCTCGTGCAAGAGCCCACTCATGGTGCATTCACCGATGAGACCATCTTCTTTGGAGAAAACAAAGAAGATGAAGAAGAATATGAGCTACAGGGATTCTTTGATGAGTCCATTGTAGCCTTTTAGGCCAATGCATTCACCAATCCATGGGCTCCTTACAATACTCAGAGCCAAGCTGGTAAAGGACTAGTTTATACATCAACACCTCCTAAAGACACTCCTCCCCGAGACAATACAACCAATCGATTTGTTCCTCCAAAAGGTTCTAGCTTTAACCAAGAAAAGGACCCAGCCGAGGGAAGCCACCAATTCCCTAGAGGAAGGTTTGATATCATGAAGGCATTAGAACAAACCACCACCTCCATGACCTTGATGGAGGTTTTGCAAAACTATCCCAAGTAGAAGAAGTCTCTTCTGAAGCTCTTGGGAAACTTGGAAGCTGTCAGTCGCCCACCCAAGATTGTCTCTTTTGAGGATCCCAATGTGGCTATCTTCTGGGGAAATACTAAGGACCCTCTCTTTCTGCTAGGCCTGAACATACAAGGGAAAAATATACACAACTACCTAGTAGATTCTGGGGCTTCAGAAAATATCATGCCTTTATCCATATGCCAAAAGCTCAGATTTTGCCCCACCCTGTCTAACATTGCAGTAATCCAACTGGATAAAACTACTGTAAAAATGGTGGGTGAACTGAAGAATATCCAGATTCAACTCATCCAGGACCCCAGGATAGCCAGCATGATCGGCATCCAAGTGGTGGATATCCTAGAGACTTATGGGATGTTACTAAGTTGGAATTGGTCTAAGTCCTTGAACAGATAATTTTTGTGATAGCTAAATGTGGGCGTCTAATTTAGCCATACACTTCAACATGGTCATTGTTCTTCAGCTACACACAGGAATGAATATCGATTCATTCACCCTGCATGTCTGAAAGAGTCAACCTATTGCCTTCTAGAAGGCAGGAGTATGAGCTTGCTCTTAGGTCATTGCAAGCTCAGTGACTACACCGAAGACCTAAATGAAGGATTTAAATCTATATGGTGAAAGTAAACTATTGATTAATCTAAATGAAAATGTAAATTGCCATCAATCCAAGCTAGTTATGATTCACTTTTAGAATACCAATTGAAATGTGAGATATTCAATTTTAAACCCAAATTGGAAGTGTTCTCTAAATTAAGTTTGCATGCTTGAACAAAATTAAACAACAATATTAGCTAAATGAGAAAATGCTAAGAATGCTAATATAAAAATGTAGTATAATAACTTTAATAAAAATTAGATTCCTTTGTGAAGGAAAAGAGTTTCTCTTTTATAGAAATCTCTCTCGAATCGACGGTCGAGATTGAACAAAAAGAGTGGCTGAGATTCAATTGAAGAAGCACAATCCATGTGTAAGTGATTTGATTGGTTGAGAGAGTTAGTTGACTCAACTAACTGATCAGTTATTTTAGAAACTTCCAAACTCAGTTCACAGTTAACTGAAATGTTTCTAAAATGATAAACAGTGGAGAATCAGTTAACTGAGTGGAAATGGATTGTTTCCATTTTGATAATCAGTCAACTGGATTTGATGATGTCATATGCATTTTTAATAATTAAATTGATTTTGAATGCACATTTATGATTTTATAATTAATTTAATTCCTTTTTGATTTAATTGACAATTTTGTAATTTTTATTTAATTAATATGTCATAATATCAATTAAATAATTAACATAATGTTTATTTGCCAATGTAATGTGATTTTAAGAATTAATTAATTAATTAAGTAAGGTGATCGATTAGGACCTAGGGTTTAGATTAGATCAGTTCAAATTTGATAATTGCCTGTTTGATTTAGGACTTAGGTATAATCAAGATTAGGGTTTCTTGATTAATTTCTGAGATTGGGGGTCTAGGGTTTAGCTGACCATTTTTAGGTGATTACATTTGCCCCTCTTTGAATTGATGTGCGATCAGTGCATTGATTCGAAGACCTATTAGCGAGAAGACCCATAATAGTTTGATTTGAAGTGATGAAACCATTCTTTGAAGAAGAAGACTGACTTCGAGCTTGATTGGATGAAGATCGATCAAAAGATATAAAATAGAGTGCTCAGTTTGATTTGAAGCGATGAAACTAAACATCTGTTAGGAACTCTTAAACCTTTTTGATTGTTTTGAATGAATAACCAGTTTTTTTTTAAGCGATGAAACTGATTACTATTAAGAGATTTGATTAGCAAGAAAATTGACTTGATTTGAAGTGATAAAGTCAATTTGATCAATGTATCTGGTTTCAATAATGATTGCCCCGTATAAGACTGATTTTGTCTGGTTTCGAGTGTATTCACCACTATATAAGACCATTGATTAGGTTGCCTTTGATTTAAGATGATCTCAACTTGATTTGATATGATGAAGCTGAAATGCCCCAAGCGATGGGGTTTTGATTGAGGGTGTGATCACTGGAATGTTGATGTCTTGATCCTACCCCCTCGGGAGAAAAATCAAAATATGGCTAGGTGCCCCAGTGATGAGAAGCAATTCAATTGATTAGACAATTTAGGAAGAAACTGATCTAATTAGAAAGAGGTCCCACATGGTTAGGATATAATTTGTACTTGATGAGAGGTCATGTTGACCAAGACTGACCAAAAGTAAGATACATGGATTGATTAGAAGAAAAAGCATGAGATATTTCCATTGGTTGTGCAAGTGGTCAAATTCAGATTTTGATTTCAATCCTAAAAATAGAGTCAAGACAGTTAATTTAGCAAGGGGTGTCATGACCACTTGACGATGAGAAGATTGATCAATTAGAATCTCAGATCCTTCACATTAGAGAGAGATAAAGTTATTATGCTGATTTCAACACTATGTAGATGCAGATGCAAGACTAACATGAATGCAACCTAAGGTGTAGTCACCGAGCTTTAGCAGTGAAAATTTTCATCATTGAGCATTTGTGGAACATCGGAGTCGATACAATCCTTACTGGTGCCACTATGACCATAAGAATATGAATATGACTTTCATTGGATAAGATATGAGAAACTAACATAAGCATTGAGGCACAACAGTCGAGATGACTTGAACATTGTTTCCAATTTTGATAGTGCAAGAGTACACCAATATCGAGGCATTCAAAGCCAAGATAGCCATGAGTGTGATCTTGTGTAAACAAATAGATAAATAACAAACAAGGAGATAGTACTGACCTCACCTTGGCATACAAATAAAGAGGATTGAGGGATGTGAGGCTTTTCTGCCTTAATGCAGGAGCTCTTACCACATACACCCAGTTTATTTGACATTGCTAGATCATCAAGACCACACCAACAAGCAGTAGATAGAAAAGATTAACGAAATCAAACAAAACAGATAGCATACAAATAGAAGTTCAGCATACTTCAGCCATGTTCAAATTTTTTGAATGTGTATATGAATAAGGTGTTGAGAAACACCATTGTGCTTGTGAGTGCTTTGTGTTTGATTGCTACAATCTGATGTTTACGTTTACGATAACCAATGTGTGTTAAAAAACAAAGATGCGTCCAAAGATAGTGTTAAGAAACACTATCGGTTGTGGTGTTGAGAAACATCTGTTTGCGTCAATAGTGAGTTGTCCTTCAGAAATGACAAGATTACTGACTCTGGTGTAAACCAAAGATGTGATAAAATTGGGGACTCATGCCCCCAAGTGAAAAATAGTGATAACTGACTTGACTCATACTGTGAGGACAAATCTGATTTGATTGCCCCTGGGTTGTGACTCTAGATCAGTTTCAAGCCAGGAGGGTTCGCAGAAGAACCAGAGTGCCACGAAAGTGACTGAAAGCTATGTATAAACTGAAGAAAAATATTGCCAAGACTAAGCATTGATAGATGGAGCACTGAGTAAAAGAGGTGCCTGTTTACTAGGTTTTCACCTACTTGGCAGAGATTTTATTTTTGCTACCATGGCACTTGTTTACCAGGTTTTCACCAAGGCACTTTTTCTTCTTTTAATTTTTTTGTATTTTTCCATTTTTTTTAATTTTTTTGATTGATGCATCAAGGTGCCTATTGCTAGGTTTTCACCAAGATGATCATTTTTTTAGGAATTTTTCCAATTTTTAGGTTTTTTTCAGGACATTTTTCACTTTTTAGATTTTTAGAGATTTACCGATCTCAAGCAAGATCACATTGGTTTGCCCCCAATGTCTAGCAAGGTAGAGGTCATTACTGATGGATTATAAAGTTGATGGATGAGTCAAAAAGACAATGATGTATGAAGAGGGTGAATGTGATCCTCAAGGATAGTCTCCTCAAGATTACCCAAGCTAGGGAAAAATAAATATAGCAATGTAGGCTCAGAGAGCAGTGCTAGATAACATATAGGATAATGACCTGATGTCATGAACAACATGTGATCCAAAAGAAGAGACATGTCAAGAGACTGATAAGAACTTGTTTTTCATTTTTTTTTCATTCTTGTGAATGAATATCACAATGTAGGCTCATGGAGTGGTGCTGGATAACATATAGGACAATGATCTGATGTCATGAAAAGCATGGAGTCCAAAGAATGGACATGTCAAGAGATTTTTGAGAAACAGTTTTTCATTTTTTTTTCAAGACCAAGGGGTCAATTGGATAGGATATAGCTATGATAGCGCAATCAAGATAAGGGGTGATGAAGGTATAAGTGAATATTTTGGGATTAGTCCAAAGGATATTTATGGATAGGCTCAACCTTGTCAAGATTAGTAGAAGGAACATCAATGTTCACAAGCTAGATGGATGTGATGGATAAGATGATATGGAAGAAACTTGCCCCCAAGTGAAGAGTGCAAGTAGGAGGAATTATGCATGATGCATTTTTTCCAGGTTTTCATCATGGTACATATCCAAGGCACCACAAGAAGTGGTTTTCACCATAGGATGGATTGATTTATCTTTGCTTTTGCTACCAAGGTGCCTATTTACCAGGTTTTCACCAAGGCACTTTTTTTTTTCTTTTTGTACTTTTGATTTTATGGAGGAACTTTAAATTCTTGCTCTTTAGATAGTGCTCCTCTAAAACATAAGCTATGATAGGCCAAGGATGTTGAAAGTATGCTCAAAGATGCTGATAGGGTGATGGTAGAGTAAAATGATATGGAGGATAAGGGAGATGGTAGCCAATGATTTATATGATGGATTGGATAAGTGGAATGGAAGGATATGAGGTGGATGGAAAAGGTGATAAGATCAACATTGACACACCCCTTGAAGGGTAGTGGACAAATGGAGGAAAAGTGGATGGAATAGCTCAAGACTTTGATGGATTAGCTGATATGGAGCTTAGTATATGAGGACCCAATATGGATGGAGTATTCAAGGTAATGGATTTTGGGACGCAATTCTTCCATGATGGATTTTGGGAAGAAATTATTCCATGATGGATTTAGGAACCCATATTTTCTTTGATGTTAATCTTTGCTTGGATTTAGAACACAATTCTTCCATGATAGATTTAGGAACCCATATTTGCTTTGATATTATTCTTTGTTGAGTGGACCCTTGTGGTCTCTTTGTAGTCACATGTCGATTAGATGGGACATAGTGATTTTCAAATGTAAGTGGATTCTTGTATTTCTGATTTCTTCGTTGCACATCCGAATTGCTTCCAAAAGACT
>MU226793.1:4470560-4489339 GCA_018584345.1 Thuja plicata
ATGCCAGAAAGGATATCTTGATCTTTCTTGGGAGATGGATGGATATCTTCTTGGAAGACATGGAAGGGGATGAGAGAACCATCATGGGACTCTTGAGGTATGTGACTTTGGTCAACTATTGGATAAATATGGATGGCGTCTTGATCTTGATCATTATAGGTATTTTTTCTTCACACTTTGGATTTCCCTCTTGACATGGAGCCACTTCTAAGGATGAGGTAGGATTTTTTATCTGTATAATAGATTCTTGACACGCTAATGGACAATCATTTGTAATAGGCATGATAAACGTTGAAGAACATGGAAGGTTTGGGTCAATGATTTTTGAAGCCTGAGAAAGACTTACAAACGTATGCTGATTAGCTTGGATCTCTTTTAGAGATAGTCCTTGAGAGTATACATAGTCGTCATTAATCTCAGTTCTTGATAGAGATGGTGTGTCTAGTTTTGAAGTTTTAGGAGATGGAGGAATGGTGGAAGAAGTAGATGTGATATGCGAACCATTGCTTGACATGGATTCTTGATATTGATCATGCTCAAGATTAGATGAATCATTAGGATTTTCAACTTTGATTATGCCATCATCTATGAGATCTTGGATTTTATGTTTCAAATCCATGCAAGATGAAGTTTTATGCTCTTTATGTTGATGATATGCACAATAGTTACTCAAGAATCTTCACCCACATGATGTGGCTTGAGGTAATGTGATGAGATCATTATCAAGAAGTTCTTCTAATGTAGATTCATAATATTTCCCCAAAGGAGTGAAGTCTCTTGTGCATTTAACCCAAGTTTTTTCTTTAATGATGTTACTAATCCCTTTGGAGGAAGACTTCATGGTGTTTTCAGCAACTTTTAGGGCTTTGGAGCCACTCACTTGATAATAATCAAATAGAAAAGGATAGATTGAGCTTCATGATGATTTGTTGGATTGTGTATCCTTTTCCCCCTTTACTTCTTGGATTTGAAATTGAATAGTTTGAATTTGTTTTGATAAAGCTGCCATAAGAATCTCTTCTTGCACATTGTTAGGACCATAAGGTTTAGCCCATTTTCTTTTAGACATTGTAAGATTGTCTTGATGTGCTTGCATAGAAGATTGAAGAGGAGGTATGATGAATCAATTGATTGACTAACAGGTGCTAAAGTGATATCTAAAGTGTTGATTAAGTCCAAGACCAAAGGACAAAGGAGATAAAGTCCAACTAAGAGAGAGAAGCAATGACTCTAATCTTGAGTCAAGGTTAACGAACCTGCTCTCGCAAGTCTGGATAAGGACAGTGTAGACAAAGATGATAAGATAACAAGTCACTTGGAGTAGCACAACAAAATCAGATTTCAAAATAGCAATGAGTCAGATTGTCAACAGATTGTAGTCAAAGATAGACTAGTGATGATGTTGATGAGAACACAGATTTGTGAAAATTCAGACAGAACCTTCACAGCAGAATAGAAATTTGGACAACAAGTTGATAGATTTCTAGAGTTTGATAACATATATAGAAACTTGGACAAGAGTTGATAGCTAACACCTTGAAGTGTAGATTTGGAATCATTTGAGCATTTTGATGTTTGTTTGTTTGTTCATTTGTTTTGACGCTTCACCCAGGCAAGACACATCAAGTAGAATGTTTGTTGTAAAAATAACAGAGACACCACAATCCTAGGATAGCCAGGGCAATATCTATTGAATTCCCACTTGAACTGAAGTTCAGCCACGTCTACTCATAGCGAAAATCTTAGAAGCTTGGAGGCATGGGCTCCTCCTTACATGTGCACTCACTTCTCAAGCACACCAAGTTTCGAATCCCAAGGGTAATCACTTTCCAAGGGACCATTGTCTCTACTAAGAGCCGTGAAAGTGTGGGACATCTTAGTCAGTCTCTGACCTTCCGCGCCAATAGATAGAGGGATTTTGGATACTAGAACAAAGTTTGTAGTAAGGACATCCGTTCAAGTGGTTGTGATCAAGTCATTTTCCCAATTAAGGGGGCTCTCCCAATCCTTTCAAAGTAAGGCTTTCACCTTTACAATGTAGGGACTTTAACACACCACTAAGGTACTAAAGGAGATTTTGGTTGCCACAATTAATTCACACCTATCCACTATAAGACTAATCACAATGGTATTTTTTGTATACTGGTTCGGAAGGGCTTGGCTTTAGCCTATTACCGGTTGGGCAATCCACTCTCACCGGCTCTTTTAAAGCACTCGAGAGGTATCCATGCTAAAGGATTTGTATAGATTTCTCTTTCACGCAAGATCTGTGAAGGTTAGGGGAGAGGATACATCCATGCAATTCCTAGGATTTATAAAACTAAAAGACACTTCAAGCAGAATGAGAAAATGACAATAATGTTTCTGGATTTCTGATCATCCCAAAAGGGCAAGAGAATAATTTCCTGACATTATTGCCATTCCTAAAACATCAAACAAATATTCATTTTAAGAAGTCTTGCATGTGGGTTCCTATTTTAAGAAATAAAAAACAAAATGAAAGCACAATGTTTTGCATTCTATCGATCAAAGGCAACTTGCAAGATGATTCATTAGTAGTTTGTATTTTTAGTCTTGTTTTTCAATGTCCTGCATCAAACACATCAGAAATTTTCTCAATTTTTCTTCATCCCATGACTTCCAAAGTGCTGTACAGATCATCAGTAACACAGAAAACATGCATACAAAGGAAAAGCATACAAATCAATTGAAATTAGAAAAAGTGCACCTTGATTTTTTAATGCTTTTTACCTAGTCATAAAGATGTGATTTTTAGATATATCTTTAGACCATAAAAACATAAATGGAAACAAATAACCCCTCTTAAAAATCAGTGAGATTTCTAAAAAAGTAAGAATTTTCAAAAAATTCCTTCATTTGTGCCCTAGGAACCCTATTTTTCAAAGCAGACTAGATTTCAAAGATGTATTTATTTCGGTCATTATATATCATGAAAATAAAAAAACTCAGAGAATAGACCCAATTTATATTTTGAAGAGATTTCCAGAAAAGTAAGAATTTTTAAAAAATTCTTTACTTTGTACCCTAGGGACTCTATTTTTCAAAATAGACTAGTTTTCAAAGATGTATTTAGTTTGGTCATTATATGTCATGAAAATAAAAAACTCAAAGATTAGACCCCATTTAGAATTGGAAGAGATTTCTAAAAATGTAAATTTTTTAGAGAAATTTGCTAATTTGCGCCCAGAATTAATTTTTTATGAAAAATAATAAAAATATTATAAATCACACAAAATTAATCATAAAAATCTGATTTTCAGACTCTAAGCTCCTGATTCTATCCCCAACTTGAAAAAAAAATTTCATAAACAGATTTCAAGCCGTTTATGAGATATGATCAAATCTTTGAAAACCTGCATCCAACATCAAAACAACAAACAAAATTGAATGCAAAAGTTAATAATGAGGCCAGAAATTGAATATTCCACCCCGCGGTGGGTGCCATAAATGTGATAGATAAATGTGGGCCTCTGATTTAGCCGTACACTTCAACATGGTCATTGTTCTTCAGCTGCACACAGGAATGAATATCGATTCATTCACCCTGCATGTCTGAAATAGTCGACCTGTTGCCTTCTAGAAGGCAGGGGTATGAGCTTGCTCTTAGGTCATTGCAAGCTCAGTGACCACCGAAGACCTAAATGAAGGATTTAAATCTATATGCTGAAAGTAAACTATTGATTAATCTAAATGCAAATGCAAATTGTCGTCAATTCAAGCTAGTTATGATTCACTTTTAGAACATGAATTGAAATGTGAGATATTCAATTTTAAACCCAAATTGAAAGTGTGCTCTAAATTAAGTTTGCATGCTTGAACAAAAGTAAACAAAAATATTAGCTAAATGAGAAAATGCTAATATAAAAATGTAGTATAATAACTTTAATAAAAATTAGGATCCTTTGTGAAGGAAAATAGTTTCTCTTTTATAGAAATCTCTCTCGAATCGACAGTCGAGATCGAACAAAAAGAGTGGTTCAGATTCGATTGAAGAAGCACAATCCATGTGCAAGTGAATTGATTGGTTGAGAGAGTCATTTGACTGAACTGACTGATCAGTTATTTTAGAAACTTCCAAAATCAGTTCACAGTTAACTAAAATGTTTCTAAAATGATAAACACTGGAGAATCAGTTAACTGAGTGGAACTGGATTGTTTCTATTTTGATAATCAGTCAACTAGATTTCATGATGTCATATGCATTTTTAATAATTAAACTTATTTTGAATGCACATTTATGATTTTATAATTAATTTAATTTCTTTTTTATTTAATTGACAATTTTGTAATTTTTATTTAATTAATATGTCATAATATCAATTAAATAATTAACATAATGTTTATTTTCCAATGTAATGTGATTTTAAGAATCAATTAATTAATTAAGGTGATCAATTAGGACCTAGGGTTTAGGTCAGATCAGTTCAAATTTGATAATTGCCTATTTGATTTAGGACTTAGGTATAATAAAGATTAGGGTTTCTTAATTAATTGTTGAGATTGGGGGTCTAGGGTTTAGGTGACCATTTTTAGGTGATTACACTTTTCAACTGACTTCTCCCACTTATGGCTCCCCTGGGAAGGAGAATCTAACAATATCTGGGTTGAAAGTGAGCCCTGGATGAAATAGGCCCTCATTGAAGTCGGGAGGGTAAATGAGGTCTTATTCTTTGAGACCTCCCCAAGGGTGTACCAACCCCTTGAAATCCTAACATTTGATTTCACCCCCGAGGAGGATCCCATAGTTCTACAGAGAACCCAAGACCTAGAAGAAAAATTAAGGGTTGAGGTTAACTCTCAGGGTGCTATAGTGACCCCCGCCACACTCTTGTCTAGTAATTGGTGCCGGGTTAATTACCAAAAACATTCAAAGCTAGAGTGTGAGCCTTGCCTTGCCACTACCATCTGGCACATTGATGCCCTCCGAAGGAAAGAACACACAGTTGATTCTCTAGGACCCAGTACTTCTGCTAGCGGCACCTCTATGACACCATCTATCTGAAAATCCCAACTATAAGCCTCCCCAAAGGTAGGCCTCACCCACGTATCATCAACGCCAGAGGAAACTTGTCCCAAGTCTCCCAAAAATAATCCAAAGACCACTTCATCTTCCCAGCCCCAAACAACAAATGACAACTTGTGGACCCTTAAGTTCGATGGGTCCTAATCCAAACAGGGTTGTGGGGCCAGAGTAGAATTAATCAACTTGCAGGGGAAATCCTTCCTCACATCCTACAGGTTGCATTTCAACTGCATGAACAACATCAAAAAGTATGAGGCCTTGGTCCTTGGACTTTTGCATGGATTTGCAAAATTTGAACAAGGCCTCCAAGAAAGATTATCATCCTCTCCCCTCACTGGATGAGGTGTTGCAGATAGTAAACGGATCCCAAATGATGTCTTTCTTAGATGGGTACTCTGGATATAACTAGGTCATGGTTAAATACAAGGATACAGACAAAATGATGTTCACCACCAAGTGGGGAATATTTTCTTACCAGAGAATGCCCTTCGCCTTGATTAGCGCAGGGGCTACATTTAAGAAGGCCATGGACATTGCATTTGAGGGCTTCATAAATCAGTGTATAATCATCTACATGGATGATTTGACCATCTTTTCCCAGGACAGGCATGATTATTCTGCCCACCTTACCCACATCTGTGAGAGATTTCATCGGTATGGAATATCCCTCAACCCTAAGAAATGTATATTCGGGGTCACTGAAGGGAAGTTTCTTGGGCATATTGTCTCTGAGAAGGGTATATCCATTGACCCTGAGAGAGTTGAAGCACTGCTAAATTTAAAAATGCCCGACAGCAAGAAAGAGATGTGGTCTTTCTTTGGAAAGATCAATTTTGTCTGGTAGTTCATCACTGGATTCACTGAGATCATAAAGCCACTCAACGAAATGATGAAAAAGGATACCAAAATTGAGTGGAGTCTTGAAGCAAAGTAGGCATTCACCCAAATTAAGAAGACAATAATGGAGGCACTAGTTTTGGCTAGTCCAGATTACTCCCTCCCTTTCTACATGTATTCCTTTTCTTTGCAGCATTCTGCCATGGTAGTATTGACCCAAAAGGTTGAGGGGGAAGAATGACCAATAGCTTTCATGAGCTCCACCTTTAAGAATGTCAAAGTCTGGTATTCATCCTTGGAAAAGTAGGCCTTTGCTCTTGTTCATGTCGTGAAGAAATTTTGGCACTACATTCTCTGGAGCAAGGTACAGGCCATCATCCCAGACCAGGTGGTAAAATCTCTGCTAATGTAGAGTGAATTGGGTGAAAGATAGGGGAAATGGATGGCCATCCTCCAGGAATATGACTTAGAGATGCAACCAATAAAGATAGTTCAAGGCTAGGGACTAAGTAGAGCGATGGCAGAAGAGACTCCCCATGTTGAATGTCAAACATATACGGTGGAGTCCATCACTCAGGATCTATGGTACACTGATCTAGTGTACTTATTGTTAAATAAAAGATGCCAAGAGGGATTGCCTCCCAACAAATGTCACACCCTGTGGTTGAAAAGCACGTACTTCATGATAAAAAACTCCATGCTTTTTCACAGGAATTATGAGGGAGTGTACCTCCAGTTTATCGATAGGGTTCAAGCTGCAAAGATAATCGAAGAGTTCCACAGGCAGTTTGGAATCGGGCATGGCTCAGCTGACGCCACTTCCCATCAGATCCTTTGGGCTGGATACTATTGGCCCTGTATCTTTAAAGATGTCTACACTCGCATTTGGAAGAGCCATACTTGCCAAACCATAGCACATCATGAATGTAACCCAGCTATGCCTCTGCAGCTAGGTTTCTAAGCTAGACCCTTTTCTCAGTGGGCATTTGAATTTATTGAGGAAATCAACCCCAACTTGTTTTCCAACCACTTGTACATCCTAACTGCTATCAATTATTTCACCCAGTGGTCTGAAGCCATACCTTGTAAAAACAACATGGCAGATGTAGTTATCAAATTCCTAGAAGAAAACATCGTCACAAGATTTAGAATACCATTTTCTATAGTATGTGACAATGGTCTGGCATTTTCTTTGGCACAATTACTAGAATGGACCTATGATTAGAAGATCACTCTAAAATTCTCCAACAACTATTACCCCTAGGGGAATGGTGTTGCTGAATCAACTAACAAAAATTTGCTTGAAGTGATCAAACACCTGGTAGAATAGAATCCCTGGGATTGGCACCAAAAGCTGAGGTTCACCCTCTGGGTGGATCACATTCAAACTAAGGCTGCCCTAGGGAAATCCCCATTCCATCTAGTTTACAGCCAGAGCCCAATGTTCCCCATTAACTTACAAATCCTGATTTTAGAGTTCATGCACGAATTTAGCAACCAAGACAATATTGTGGAGGTTCAGCTCCTAAATTTGGTGCGGATGGAGGAGAAAAGAGACATAACCCTTGAACATTTTTCATGTCACCAACCAGTGGTAAAGCAATGGTTTGACCAAAGAGCCCAGTATAAGGCCTTTTAAATTTCAGACTTGGTCCTCTTATGGGATAAAGCCTAGGAAAAGAATGGAAAGCACACCAAATTCCAACAGCTCTGGCTTGGACCATATTTGATTTTAGAGATCTATAGGGAAAATACCTATCACCTCAATACCATGACTAGAGAACCCACCCCATTTTCCATCAATGGATAGTTTCTCAAACATTACTTTGAATGAGGCAGATTTGTCCATAATTGTACTATATATAAATCTTCTAACTTGTAAGTATTTCTTTCCCGGTGCCCCATTTGGGGTACCTTGTCTTGTAAATAGTTTTGTTGGCTATCCTATAGGACCCCCCCCTCTCCTTTTTTTTTTTCTTTCAGCTTTGTTCTTTCTTTTCTAGGTTTCCAATGTTTTGCTCCCCTTTTGTAGGTTGTTATGCTTTGCATAACATCTAGTCTCCGGGATGGCACCTTATGCATTTATGTTGAATTCAGGATCTATTGTTAGCATGGTGGAATCGGTCTGGTCTCCAAAGTTATTTTGTGAGTTTGGTAATGAGCTATGAGTAATCTTCATCAGATTTATCCCCAGAAGTCTGGTAATTAGTTAAATCAAAAAATTAAAGGAACAAGTAATTGGACACACCGAGGGTAGATCGGTCGCACGTGTTTGTTGGCCCAAGTCTAAACTCTTAGAATTCTTTCCAGGTCTGGAGTTTTCTTCCCCATTTAGTAAATTGAGGTGGATGGAAGGGTGAAAGAAGTACCACCATTGAGTTAAGCTAAGTTTAGACCTAATGGTGAAAGAAGTACCACCCTCCCATCCATAAAAGAATAAAATAATAAGGAAAAGATGGGATGAAAACTCTAGTATCCAGGAGGAACAAGCAAACTTGATGACTTTGGATCGATACATTTAGTTCCTCTTCTCTACTTCTCCTAGAGGTCATCAGCTTGATTTTCTCTTTCCAAGCACACACTTCATTACTGACAACAGACCAAGGATTGAATCATGTATGAGCTAGATTTTCTCAAACACTTCATGCCTTGCATACAAAATACTCCGCGTAATGATTGGTTATAGTTTTGCTAACAAGAGATTCTGCGGTTCTCACATGTGCAAGGATTTCATCCTAGATAGTCACCATTTGTTATGCCCTGCATAGCCATCCCTACATTTTGTGTGCAAAATGTTGGGTCCCATTTTTTCACTTTGGCTCTTGCCTTGTTTTCCTTGTTTTTCTCTTTTTTCTTCTCCGGGTTTCCTTTCCCATGAGGTTTGTTTCCTTTTGTTTCTATCTTTCGTGTCTCTGAGACCCAGTTCTGGAGTTGGTTGTTTCTTTTCTAGAGCTGGATTTCTGACTCCAAGATTCTCCCCCACCATGTCTTCTTCTCATAAGAAGGCATGGTCCCGTGGAATCCCTGGGCCCAGAGTCTAGTGGTCTCCTTATTTCAAAATTTGTGAGAAAGAGGGTAACTTGCTTTTTACCTTGGGTATAAATAGAAATTACATGTCACTTTCACAGTTACCGTGATTAAAACACTTCGAGATTTTTAGAGCAATTCCTTAGCGATTTGAGTGCAATTAACTGCGAATTACTTTGAGCTTAGTGGATAACTACAAGTTGATTTTTGGTGGCTATTCATGATCATTGGAGGTTGAAGCTATTGCAGAGTAGTCCTAGTGCCATCTCTTTGCCATTATTTAAATTTACAGGTAGGCCTTCTTGTCCCTACCTTTGTTCTTTCATTTTTTTTATTCCTAGTTTATTTTGTTCTGGTTCATTGTCTGTGTTTTCTGCTTCTGGTTTGCCACCCGTTGGTGGGTTGGCTCTGCCAAAGGGTTGTTTGCCCTCTATGCAGCTGTAGGTTAGTGTACTTTTGTATATTTTTTTAGGGTAGTTGTTGTACATGTGTTTATATTGTTTATACCTCTATAAATGATATATATTTCTGTATATTTTGTGTATATCTATTTCGGCCGTTGGCCCTCTACATTTTCATGCATGTATTTGTTCTATATATCCCTTATATCTCATGGTTTATTCATGTCCTATCATGCATTTTTTCCTCATGAGGCCGAGCTCATTGAGATGGAGTCACCATGGTTCAAACTCGGCACCTTGCTGGTTTGAACCATGGTGGCTTTCTCTCTCCTCTGTCTTGTCGCATTGATGGCAAGATTAATTTCCCACAAGTGGAAATTCAAACCATGTCCCATCTAGAATTTAATTCCCCTATGTCATCCCACTTATCACCATAAATTTATTAACACCACCTGCCATCCTACCATGTGCCATTACATGTCGACCAAAGTATGGCCTTTTGCAAGTCACATCGGCAATGGCTAGTTTGTCCGGACTCTGGACCTTTAGCAAGACCTTGTCTTTCACTTCCTCTTGCTGCCTTGTTAACACAGTCTGGAATGCTAAGTCATGTTCATTCTAGATGATCCAAAACTCTTGATGTTTGTACTAACACTTGTTTGACAGGTCCAAGTTGGTGACGAATTTCCTGGAGTTGTAAGATTTTTTTTTTATGTCTTGACAGTTTTCTGGTCTTGCAGGTTGCAGATAGATTGATCCAAGATGTCTGACAATTTTGCCCCTCTTGATAGTCTGGAACTACCTACCACTTCTACCCGGGCAGCTACAAAGTCAAAGATTGAAAGAATGCTGGCAAAGCTTCCCCTAACCTCCAAATATCCAAAGGAGGGAGCTATTGCGGGGTCCAAGGTGGACTCCAAAGTCTAGGAAATAACAGATATAGATCCTGGAACTTGGGCTGAATTGTAGGGTCTAATCAAAAGCATTTATCGATTAAAGGCTGAAGGGGACAAGGTAGCCACTTGCTTGGCCGCCTCTAGCATCATAAATGTTGTAAACTTCCCATGCTCAGTGCAGTCACCAAAATTAATAAAGTAGCTAGCCTTATTGTACAATACACCTACTTGTACTATCCTGCTCCCAGATCCCTGGCCACTACAATAGCCCACCACCATCATCACCTTGGATGCCCCAACCTTTGCTTCTGGGTTGGCGATTCCTTAGTTCAAAGGGTCTACAGTTGTCACCTGGGTCAACTCACTAAAGGAGTTCGGCGAAGCCGAAGTCACTTCCTGAAAAAACCTAAACAATCAATGGCTAAAGTCTCCAAAGTGAGACCACAAAAGAATGAAGTTGGAAATTTCCTGTAGAGATTTCAAGGAGCCCTTTCATGCGGGCATCATATTTTTACGTAGGATCTTCGGATGACCCCATGCCCGAGAATTCTCAGTGTGGATGTATTATTTTCTATATTGCATCACCACACATAACAGGACCTTCAACTGGGCGGCTATCATAGCCAACCATGTGGATACACAAATGAGGATCGTCGCCCAGACTTCTTAGTTTTATATGAATTCATATGTGCTATGGGTGTTAGCACAAAAAAGACTGGCTTTTTTAGGATTAGGCACAGTTGGAGAGATGAAGATTTTGACCAGGACAAGTCACACCATGGGATCGTTATCCCCAATTACAGTGGGAACTTAGTTTCCAAAATTTCTACAGGGTAAACGATGCTTTTGTTTACAACAATATTTTAACAATTACTCAATATTCTGAGTACCACCTCTCATAGGCGGCAATGACTCTGGTCAGCTCCTATGGCCATTATTTTATTCAGTTCTGGCATCAAACCTATATTAGGCTGACAAGCTTCAATGGGAAGCCCTATCTTATTCCCTGGTATTTTGGGGATAGAATTATTCTCTTGGAGTTTTACAGACAGATGATGGATCTACACATCTTCTTCACATTAAAGAAGGTCGTCAATGTCCCACTCCCTTTCTCCTATGGGAATTACACATGCAGCCTTGCCACAGCCCAGGAAGTAGATAATAAAGCGAAGAGCTTAGGGCTAGTAGAATTCAACCATGCCCAAAAAAATTATGATCCCCATGAAAAGATTGTCACAACACTACCTTGGGTGTCTGAGCCTCACAACGTGGATATTGAAGACTTCTGGGTGGACTGCAAGGATAGTTTTGATCTCCAGGCCTGAAAAAATACAAGGATGAGCAAAGGGCTCATGAAAGCACTTGATATTCATACCTTCCTGAAGGGATTCAAGGATGACGGGCCACTAGAGGATCCAGCATACAAAGGACAAGGGTTGGACAAACAAGATCTCCCTCCGATGGACTGGTCCATCCTAGAGGATCTAACCATTTAAGGGGTAAGCCACCCCATTTTGGAGGCAATTCATCAGTACTTTGCCCAGGTGTGTCCTAAAATCACCCGAAAGAAATCAACGATCAAGAAGACCATTCCCTCTTCAACTAGTGCTGGACCTTCTTCCTCTGCCACGGCCACTGGAGCAAGCACAAGTAAGGGGAAAGGGAAAGAAGGTGAACTAGTTTCCAAGGTCCCTCCCCAGGTTCCTACACTTCTGGTGGCCCACCTGCATCAACAAATGGAGTCAGAAAAGATGACCAGTCAGCAGCTGAGCATGCATGTATCTTTCGGTTTCCCCATAACTCCAATGGCATCTACTCACCTGGTAGGATCTTCCTCATTGGCAACTATGATGACTAGAAAAACTTTCCTTGAGGCAGAGTCTACTAACATTCTGAATACCAAGGCTTCACTCATAAGGAAGAAGAAAACAAAAGTGACCCCTGTACCAAGCATAGCCACCATCCCTAGCATGCCATCGATGCCCCTGGTAGAATTAAGTTTGAACTCTCTAGAGTTAGAAGATATCTCAGACTCCTCACCCCTGCACGATGATTTCAATGACACCTTCTTGGTGAAGGAGCTCCTGGAGATCCAGTAGGGTATTGGCCATGTAGTAGAAGAAATTGTAGCTCAGGAAAAATAGAAGGCCCCTGTAGAAAAATAAATTCCCATAGAAAAGGATACATCAGAGCAAGAGGCTCTGGAATAAATTCAAACAAAGCCTAAGCAGGAAAGAATACCAGTCTAGGAGACCGGGGATATACCAAGGCATCCCACAAATGAGAAACCGATGGTTGGAGAATGCAGACTCGAGGGAACAACCGTACATCCAACCATCACACTTCAAGTGCCTTTGATAACTCTGAGTGACCAAGTGCCTAGGAGCACTTTCGGTGAGGTAGTAACAGTGGCTACCTTGTTAAACTTTGGCCAGTGACCTCACCCACCTCTAGAAGAGGCCCCGGTGGAGGATAATGTCCCAGTGGATGAGGCCAATAAGACGTAGGAACAACAACAGCAAACAGACCAAGAGGTCTCAAATAAGGAAAATGAAGAAATAGATGACACCAACAGGGAAGAGGTCCCTAAAAATATAGGTGAGATGGAGACCGGGGAAAAGATCCTAGATGATACTGCAGAAGATGCCAGCATGGTGGAGAATACTGAGGGTTCCAAAGAACCAGAAAAGGAAGCAGAACAGGAGCAAGAAAAGGAGCCCGAAGATAACGTACACTCTGGGAATGTGCCCCCAAATTCTGAAAGGGATCCTAATGAACAAGTCTTGGTAGCAAAGACACCCTAGCCAACCCAATGGCTAGTGGAATCGAAGAAAAGAAAGACCCAGGAGGCAACCACAAGTGCTCCACCCTCGTTGGCTGAAATGATGGCCAGGAACACAAAGGCTAAGAAACCCAAGAAGGTACGGGTAGTCCATACTCTCCGGACTAACCCAATAGGTATTATAGTTGTGACCATTGCAATACCCCCTCTTAATGCAGACACAATGGTCGTAAGGCCTGAAGACTACAATGTAACAGAGGTAGAATTGGGGAGGAGAGATAAACAAGGTGAGCTAGATCTACTAAAGGAAGTCACCAAATCAATAGAGGACCAGTATATAAAGTAGGGCTAGAAGATGCAAGAGGAAAGAGAAACAAATACCAATCTCCTCATGCTTCTAGTAGAACTCATGCGACCATTGGCTGAGGTCCACCCTAGAACCCCTTCTTCCAGATTGTTGATTGCACAGGGCGATGTGGATTCTCTGTAGATAATGAAGAATAAATCACAAGCCATGGATGGGCGGGTAGCCAAGCAAGTGACCGCAATGAGACAATTTCTGGTGGCATCCATCCTGGACCTTTACAAGATTGATTCTATTCTTAGCCAGGTGAAAGGCTCCGCTATCATTTGAGAGCAAGATCTAGCCAAGTATGAAAAGTGGAAGGCCAGGCTAGAATAGATCCACAACATTGGCAAAGAAGTCACCACAGAGTCTAGAATTTTAGGAGATGAATCATATGATTCTCTCCAGGTCAAGTTCTCTAGACTTGTCCTCAAAATTGAGGTTTGCAAGGAACTAGTCAAGCCCTTAAAAGAGAAGATAATGGTATCCCGATATCCATGTGATTTTTTTAAGGCATTCATTTTCAGGGTATTGCAAGTCAATCCCTTCACCACCATCACATGTACCACAGAGGACTATGTCCTCAGCAAGTTTGATGAATGAATGGAGTCCCTGTATCCGCCAGCCAAAGATTTTAACCAGGGCAGGCTATCCAGGCTGTCAAAAAATATGATCCGATCACACGATGCCATCAAGATGGTGGATGAATTTCAAAATAGGGTTGAAGAAGTCGAGGAAGCATCGGAGGCTGTCCGCAGTCAGTGGGATAGCATCCAGAGTATAGACGAGGAAAGCATAGGCCAAGTGTTAAAGGCTTGGGAAAAATCATAAGGAGCAATAAGGTCCTCCAAATTATGGAGATATTCAGCAAAAGATGTGTTGTATTCATTTATTCTTTTGGAAGGCGAGTTCCCAGATCCCAAAATTCTAGATCCCACATTTTTGTCTTCTTTAAGTGACCCATGTCTTGGTTCTCAAGGCCAACCTATCACTTTCAAGGTAGTAAATGAAGGTTGTGAGAAGGTGGGTAACTGCAACAAGGCACGTCAGCTTGACAAGAATTTCTCTAACAGATGGTCTTCCCAAGGTGCTACTTCAACATTACACCTAGTACATTAGAGATAGGGTGCTACTTTCCCATTTATGAGGCATGTAGCCTCGATCCCCGGGGGAAAATATTTCTTCTTTCTCTCCCTGGCTCTCTTCTCGAGGCTGATTCTTCCACTCTTCTTTTCTTGTCTTATTCTTTTGACATGTCAGGCCTTTTCCATCTTGAGATCTTTTGTAGCATGGTGCAGGTAGTACCGGCCACCGAATAATGTATTATATTGTAAAGTGTAAATAAGTTAGGTTTAGGTTTAGGTCAAATGATGTGTATAAATAATAAGTCTGACCTCATTCCAAGGGTCAAAAAAATTGGTGATTTTGCAGTCCATAGTTAATAGCAATTTGGTTTTCTCAGTTCTTAGTTGCAAAGCTCAATGCTCCATAGTTTCTAAGCTTTTAGTAGTTAGATGCTCCCTTGGAGCCACCATTTTACCATGCACCAATGCTTGTTGGAAGAGATGTTAATGAAGAAGGAAGAGTTCTCTCAATGATGTTGTTGGTATTATGTCTTCTAGGTTAACGGTATTTTATGCTTTGTGTTCTTCATGTCCTTTGCTCTAATACTTATAGTAGACTAATGACCTTCTTTCCTTCACTGCTGATAAAATATGAATTGATGGTTATATATTTCTTTGGTATTTAGTGTAGTGTGTTAGAGAATTGTTGATGTCTTAAACATTTTGTATAACTATAGGTAGATGAAATATTTCTAACTTTGTAGTATCTTTTGAAGTTTATTTGTTAAAATGAATGCACGCTTGCACGAAACCCCACTCACTTGAATCCCCAAAGAGGATGAGTTGAAGATAACCAGCTATCCCCCTCAAACAAAAATAGTCACATCTCCCAACTGAGATCTGCACCGTTGAGACCAGACTCTCACGTGCTTGAAGGCCTAGGGAATCTCATTTCCCTAGACAACCTTTACAGGTGAAGTTGGCCGGTACCCCGGTACCCAGTGAAAACTTACCCCTGTTGGCAGACCCGGTCACAAAGTCCCGTCAACACCTTCCTTTTGATATCTTATTTCATGTGGTATTATTTTCTTATATGTTCTATCTCTAATTTTGTGTATGAGAAAGCTCCATATTATTATCAAGGTGTCTTTCTAGTGGCTATATATTGTTCTTATTCATATTTTACACATTGTTAGGGTTTTGAATCATCTTGAAGGTTTGAGAACTCGGGAGAATTTCCTAAACCTAGGGACTAGATTTTTTGTAGTGATTACAAGTCCCTTTTGATGGCATGTTTTAGTAGGGAAACAAGGTACCATAGGTGGGTGGCTCACCATAGGTTTCAGGACCCAGATTGGTTGCTAGGAGATCCTATGGGTGATTTCTTAATCAAGTGATAACTATTAAAATTAACTTGGGTTAAGGGTGAGCTTAAAACATAATAAAAGATAAGAAGTGTTAATGTATGCATAGACCTGTATGAGTACTGGTACCATGGGTAATGACCAGGGTGGATCCTTAAACTTTGAGAGGGGACTAGTGTTACATAGTTTCTAGGGAGGATCCCAATATATAGGTTGTGTGATGACACTCACCTAGTTGGTAATCTAGAGCCCTCACTCGTATTTTGTGATGTTTGGATACTTGTTTGTATTCTATGTTTCTTGTGTTTTTTTTTGGATGGTTATTTTGGGAAAGGTGTATTTTTGGCCTTAGAATTGCTTAGAGCTTATGTGGACCTTGGTTCTATCTCCTAGCATGGGAGAGTGGAACTCTATGGTTCTGGACATGGTTGGGTGGTTAATCTTATTAAGGTATTATTTATTATTTCTTGGTTGACTTTACCTTTGGATTCATGCTTGGAAGTTGTCAAGGATTCTACTTTTGTATCATGTACTTCAATGAATTGTAATTTCGATGTATTTAAATGCCTTGTTAGGTAATGTAATGAAATGTAAATTAAGGGAGAATCAATGTAATGGGAATGGGTATTTCTAGGTGAAATGAGAGGAAAAGTTGTGCTCTTACTTGTTTATGTTACAAATATTAAAACAATGTGGAATTTTTTATTTGTCTCCCTCTTATGTTATCTTGTAATAAAGTAAGTGATCTCTTGATGAAAATTTATTATAGTTGTCCCTTGTTTTGTGGATAAGGACCTAGCTTATATTGATATTATAAGTAAGTTCTCTAATATAATAGACTGTAAAGGAATATTATGAAATGGTTGGTTAATGAATGAACTTTTGTTTATATGTCAAAGTGAAATGTTATTGTTAGATAAGAAGGACTATAGGAAATGATAAATGATAATGAAATGAGAATCATGAAATAGTTGTATAATTGAGAAATGAGATTCCAAATATTAAGTAAAGTTTATATAAAGTATTACAATACATTTTGGTTCAGTGTAACCTGTGATAGTAACTCAATAAATCAACTCACATATTGTTAACTTGTGATTAATATTAAGAATGTGTTAGGAACATTTTGTTTGGTTCCTTAAAATATAAATCTAGGTGGTAGGGTTTGTGATAGTGAATTATAATCTTTACCCCAATGTCTATATGAAACTAAATTTATAAGATGGTTTACAATTTTTATGAAATTCCATTAGTTAGTTATGAGGAATAGATTATGTTGGTAAATTAAATGAAGGAGATGAATCACTGAAACATGTTCATGAGACTATGATCATTTATTATGAAGTTTTATAATTATGTTAGACTTGTAATTCATTATGAAAATCTAAATGTAATTAGATCAATCAATATTGTTTGAGTAGCTATGTTAGGGAACCTGTGAGGAATAGGAAATCTTCATTTATGTTGCCTTCAAGTTTTGTTAGCATATGTGTATCAATTCTTTTGATAATGTGCACTGTAATAGTTTCAAAAAAAAATTTGACTTCATATTTAGAGATTAGATGGTCATCCCTGATGGATTCCCTAGCGGGGCCTTACAAAAGCCATGGATGTTTAATATGAATCTTTGATGAAGAATCAAACATACGAGTTTGTTGATTTTCCTATAGGAATGAAACTCAGAGGGTTCACATGGTCTTCTATATAAAGTAAAAGGTAGTTAGGTCCATGAAAAAATACAAAGGATGTCTTTCTACAAAAGGGATATGCTCAATAGGAAGGCATTTATTATCAAGAGGCATTTGCACCAACTACAAAAATCAAAATTATTTGATTTTTTGTATATTATCTACACAAAAAAGGTTGATAATTGATCATATGGATGTCAAGAGTGCTATTTTGAATGGTTTTATTGAATAAAAATTTTACATGGTCCAACCCAAAGGCTTCATCAATGAACATAATCATCACAATGTATGTCATTTGATCAACTCACCATATGGACTTAAATATGATCCTCAAGAATGGTAAATCAAAATAGGTTGTCATCATTTACAACATGGTTTTATTCATAGCCACTTTAATCCTTATTTGTGTATTAAGAATCCTGGGACAATGTGTGTCATTCTTGTTTTGTATGTAAATGATTTGGTGATTACAAGAAGCTCAAAATAATTTATCAATTTACTATCAAGCCTCTTCTAAATAAGTCCTTCGACATGAAAAATTTGGGGCTACTTCAATATTTTCTTGGCTTGGAAATTTGGTAGAAGGAGCACTATATTTTTATTTCCTAGATGAAATATTCCAATACACTCCTATAAATATTTGGTATGTCTGACTTTAAACCTAAGCCCACTCAAATGGAGAAATTTTTTCAAATATCTTTTTTATAGGATTCACCTCAAGATCGTGCAAAAATCTATAGGTAGATTGTTGGGAGTCTCATTTACATGATGTATACCAGACTAGACTTGTACTTTATTGTCATCTATCTACCCTATTTCATGCAATATCCAAATAAATATTATTGGATTTCAAATAAGTATATTTTGTGATATGTTTGAGGTACTCTTGAGTATGGTCTTGAATATAATAAGAATGATCAATTATTCCTTTAGGTATATGCTAATTAAGACTATGTTGAATCTAAAAATGATCAGAAATTAGCATTAGGCCATAATTTTCATCTTGGATATGATCTTACTTCATGAATAAGTAAGAAGAAAATTATTATTTTTCTCTCATCAACTAAGGATGAATATTTTGTTTTATGAGGATCTATGGGAGAGGAAATTAAGTTACATAACATTCTATTTGATATGGATAGTTCTAAAGACCAATTATCAGTTCTCATTTTTTACAATAAAGGGGTGCTGAAGCTTATTGAGAATATATTATTTCATGAGCACACCAAGAACATAGAGTTTGAATGTCATTATATTCATAAATAGGTGATGCAACACCACACTCAACTCTAGTACTACCCAGTTTATTCTTAGAATATATATATATATA
>MU226793.1:4490451-4527538 GCA_018584345.1 Thuja plicata
ATATATATAAGTGGGTTACACTTTTTTGCCTGAACGGACACTGAAATGTACATTGTGAAAAAAATTTCACTTTCAAATGCATATTGCCGCTAAACCGTTACAAATTAAAAAGATGAAGTAAACTAGAGTCTTTTAGGATTTTATGTCTAGATTCTAAATTTTTTTTTGGAAATGATTTGAATAAAGTTTCCTATCTCCCAAAAAAAACTAGTATGTTTATGAAAACAACATTTTAAAAGAGCGACACTCACTATATAGAGAATTAAAATTTTTAAAATAAATATCAAGTTGATTCTTTCGAATTTAGTTTTGCAACATCAATATACAATTTCTTCAATTAGTTGCATGACTTCATCCTCAGTATGTCATATTTTATTAACACTTAAAGTTAACTTAACCATAATTTTGACATACATTCATTTCATATCATGTAACTAGATGAAGTAAATTAGAGTCTTTAAGGATTTTTTTTTCTAGATTCTAAATATATTTTTTAAATTTTTTTTTGGAAATTATTTGAATCAAATTTTCTATCTCCCACAAAAACTAGTATGTTTCTCAAAAAACATTTTTAAAAAGTGACACTCACTATATAGAGCATAACCATTTTTTTAAAAATAGATATCAAGTTGATTCTTTTGAATTTAGTTTTGTTACATCAATATATAATTTCTACAATTGGTTTAATGACTTCATCTTCAATATTTCATATTTTATTAACATTTGAAGTTTAATTAACCATAATTTTGACATACATTCATTTAATATCTTGTAACATGGTTTGTATTTGTCCAATTTCAATTTAATTTTTCTCATAGAAAAAAGACTTCAATACCTAGTGCATAGATATTTTTCCAAAAATAAATCTCTCATTTACTCTTTTTCCAAGAACGTCGAATATAGAGGTTGATGTTTGGTAAGAAACCTACATTTGATTGATGTCAAAAAACATATGCACAATAAAGTCAAAATTTATTGAAAGCATAACCATTGGAAATTTCATTCCAAGTACTTGTGTCTTGAATATGGGTTTTTCAATATTGTCCCTTTTGAGCCCTCATATTAAGCTCTGAAGGCCTGAAAAACTTCAGATTTGGCTTGACCTTTGGAGAACCATGCTAACCAAGAGGTTTTGATAGAAAGTACTTTCTATCAAAACCTAGAGGTTTCGATAGAAACCTCTTTCTATCGAAACCCCCTGGCATTTTTTAAGGGTTAAAATTCTTAACTCAACCACTTTCAATCAGAATCACTTAACTACTTTTGATAGAAACCCTAGTTAGATGATTTAATATTTTTTTAGGCTATTGACAGTTTCATATAAATAAAGATGTTTTTTTCAATTTTCTAAATGCGAAATTTGAAGAATAATTTGCATTTTGCAGAAGAAAGACATTTAAAAGTGCATTTTTTTATTTTATGGAATTTTAAAAGAGCGTTTTCAAAGGAAAGTGATAGGAAATAAAAGAAAATAAGACTACACAAAAGTATTCACCTAAAACCAATCAAAGACCAGGTGAAGAAGAATTGGAAGGACATCATAGTAGGAAAGAAGGTCTCTCTCTCTCTCTCTCTCTCTCTCTCTCTCTCTCTCTCTCTCTCTCTCTCTCTCTCTCTCTCTCTCTCTCTCTCTCTCTCTCTCTCTCTCTCTCTGTCTGTGTGTGTGTGTATATATAGTGAGATAGTGAGATGTTTAAATTTTTAAATTTCTTAAAGTGATATGTTTAAATATTATGTATATGCTCTAGATATTTCCAATGTTATGTATAAATGTTATAAATTTATAGTTAGATGTTAAAATGTTATCATAGGACCCCTTAGTACATCCTAGGACCTTTTAAGAAACCTAGAGCCCCTTAAGACACCTAGGATCCCTTAGTAGGATCTTCTATGACATAAGATTCCTTAGCAACCCCTATTATGACATAAAACCCCTTAAGAACCCTTTCCAGGACCTATTATGACATAATAGGACTTATTAGAACATAAAACCCTTAGTAGGACCTATTATGACATAATACCCCTTAAGATGACTAATTATAACATAAGACCCTTTAGTACGACCTATTATGACATAAGACCCCTTAAGATGACCTATTACAATATAAGACCCCTTAAGAGTGACTATTATGACATGAATCCCCTTAACACCCCTTAGTAGGGCCTATTATAAAATGATATGGTCTATTACGACATAATAAGACCTATTTTGACATAATATGACCTATTATGACATAAGACCCCATAAGATGATTTATTAAAAGATAAGATCCCTTTACGACCCCTTATTAGGGCCTATTATGACATAATACCTTTTAAGATAACCTATTATAACATAGGACCCCTTAGTAGGACATATTATGACATATGACCCCATAAGATGGCCTATTACAATATAAGACACCTTTAGAGTCCCTAATATGACATAAATCCCCTTAACACCCCTTATTAGGGCCTATTATGAATAATACCGCTTAAGATGACGTATCATAACATAAGATCCCTTTGTTAGTGTTCAAAGGCACAAAGAGGGGGGTGAATCAGTGTACCCTCAAATTTGAAACAAAACTTAAATATCTTCCACAAGCTCCAACATGCAAAAGAAAATAGCACATAGAAACTTAACACATAAACCATTCACATCAAATAGACACAACACACAATATTTTCCTGTGGAAACCCTTGTTAGAGGGAGAAAACTACGTGTGGAATGGTATCCACAAATTTCACTAGTGCACTAATAAATGCTCCCTGTTAGGAGCTGTTACAATTACCCTATTAGGGGTCTACCCAGTTAAGAGTATTCTAGCCTGGTTAGAAGCTAACAAGTCTTGTTAAAGACTACTTTGTTAAGAGATTTAAAAATAATTATAAGAGTTACCTGGTTAGAGGATTTTATATTTCAAATTTTGTTAAAGATCCTATGCACCCTGTTTGGAGTGACCTTGTTAAAGGATTTTAACTTGCAAACCTATTAGGGCTTGCCTTGACAGAGACTCAAGGATGTATGATCTAAATATGGCCTTTATGTCTCATAGATCCATTTTATCTCTAATCAGTGTGCATCCTTAGACATCAAATAACTCCAAAAAAACATCAACTCCAATCCAAACATCTAAAACTGTAACACTAAATCACAATTTCATCCTTTTTTATAACAAGTTATAAAATTTGGCCTTTAACATAAAATATTTTACTCGCCGACCTAAAATTCAAATCTGATCCTACCAAAACACATTGGTCAACCCAATAAAGTTAATATAACATAAATAGGGTCACAAACAACCATTAACAATTGTTAAACTAATCAGTAAACTGATCAAATCAAACTTGTTCTAACTATCCTTTGTTGTTCCTGCCAGTGACACTTGAATCTTCAATAAATTGATCAAATTTTTAATCTAATTTATGTGATCATAGACTTAGGTAGAGATACCTCTATAGATTATAATTTCATGATTTCACACCTTAACTCAATCTCTAGATCTAGATTCAATCTCTTGAGTGGAGCTAATTGTTCTTTACCTGATTGACTATACACTTAGTCAATTAATCAATTGAATCAACATCAATTTGTATATTTGATCTCACATCTCCAAGACAACATGTTTCTAGAAAACACAACACCTCAATACAATACTATTATCAAAACACATATCATCTTCAACAAATGCCAACAATCTCCCCTTTTTGCATTGATGGAAACACTTATAAAAATAAAACTTTAAATTTGCAGTAAGCTCATTCCCAAAGCTCCCCATAGGAATTACAATCATGTATACTACCTCCCTTAACCCTTACACACTAAAATTAGCCAAATTTTATCTTAAGTATATCATTTAATTCATACATTCACTCCCCTTTAACAATAATGACAAAGGTATGAAAAAAAGTGTCAAAATTTGTATTAATATGGAGTAGTACCACCTATTTACATTCTACTCAAAATATCACTAAAGTTGACCTTCAAAATATTTAGATCACTTTCCCATGTCTTTGGTAGAACTTTCATTGTAGCTATCTGCCCACTTAGAAAAAATGCTAGCTCTTCCAATCCCTTAATGGTACACACATCTGGAAATGGAAAAACTACTCCAACCTCCTTCATTCCCTGTTGCAAGACTTACATATTCTATATCAATAAATGTTGCAACTTTGGTGAGTTAGCAATCCTCTTTTCTTTTTCATACTGATTGGCTCTCAATGTAGTGTTGATATTACTCACT
The DNA here is from genome assembly GCA_018584345.1 of Thuja plicata. Lineage (NCBI taxonomy): Eukaryota > Viridiplantae > Streptophyta > Pinopsida > Cupressales > Cupressaceae > Thuja > Thuja plicata. Next base: position 4,494,678 of record MU226793.1, read on the forward strand.
TCCCCTCAAAATGTTGTAGCAGATTCAGTGTGGGAGTAAAAACTGGCTATGACTATCCTAAGCTCTTTTTGAGACTCACTCTTTTCCCTTTCAAAATCCTTCAAAAATAGAGAAAAATCAGAAATAAAATTTAAAATTTTAGTACCTTTAGTCAATGTACTCTTCATTTGTTTGAAAACTTCTATGAGTGTTTCATTTTTAGTGATAATGGACTGATCTAACTTCTCTGATCATTTCTTCTCGTAGGCCTTCTCTACCCTCAAAACTGTTGCATCTTCTAAACTCTTCAACTCTTCACTACTTCCAGTTACTAGATGGGCTAACTGATCGATGGGTCTAGCCTTTTCATCATATGTAACAGTGCTAAATAACTTTGAAAATAAGTCTCGTTCAGTAATAATTACCTGAGCATCTTTTTTCCATCACCTTTTTCTTTCTCTTTGACTTAATTGCAACAACAATGTTGATCATCTCCTTAGGGCTCATAACACTATAATCAATTTTTCCTTTAAGTGCAAAGTCCTCACCAATTTGTATCTTAGACTTTACTGGACGAGTGGCTTTATCTAAATTTTTATCCTTTTTCAATTACTTATTCTTCTTGAACTTGTTTCCCTGTGATGTTAACTTATGTATCTTCCTTTTTCTTTTCCTTCTCTTGTGATTGCACATTGGTAGTGTATTTTCCTTGAATATCATTGATCTTATCCTGACTGGTACTTGTGCTCACTATATCATCCTCCTTCTGCATTTTAGTCTCTATTCACAGTCCTTGAGTATCCAATGGGTCATTTTGTACCTCCATGATAGGAACATCAGTTGTGTTGTCAATTTTGTCAAGTGTAACTTGCACATTATCAATCTTGAAACCTTCTGCAGTTTGTATGACTATCGGGTCATCCTTCTTCTCTTTTTTTTTATCTCCTCAACAAAATTCATAGAATTGCGTACATAATGGATCAAAATATGTAACACTGTCGAATCAACAAAGGGTTAGTAGCACTGATTTGCAAGGGGAGAAATTGATAAGAAACAAGCTACTACTAAAGAAACTACAAATCAATTAAATGTACAAGCAAATAAGAGGAAAACAAATGAATGCAAACCCAATTTATTGAAGCTTCTATTGTCTCTCTCTACTCCTTCCAAAATGTTGTTTGTGATGCTCAGTATTAGTGGGGGCAGCGTCTATGACTTGGGAGCATCGAGAATTTGATATTGAATGTGTGTGTAATCACAAGATGGCTTGATGCTTGAACCAAATCTGATAGATTAATGGTGCATGTGAGCTTGAAATCCTGGATGTATGATCACAAGAAGGCTTGATGCTTGAACCACTCTGACAGAGTAATGGCGCATGTAAGCTTGAAATCCTAGATGTATGATCACAAGAATGCTTGATGCTTGGACCAATCTGATAGAGTAATGGTGCACGTAAGATTGAAATCCTAGATCCTTCAAATGGTTATGAAGAGTTTGTTATATAGGAATTGAGGATGATATGAACAGTCGAGATCAATCCCACAGATAGGGAGATGAACGGTTGAGATCAAAAGGAACTGAAGAAGCCATCAGTAAACTCCACCTCTTGAACTCAGAGAGAGGAGATAGAGTTTGGTTAACTAAAGAGCTAATTATGAGTTACCTTTTTGAACTAAAGAGGGGGGTGGAGTTACCCATGTGAACTCGAGAGATGGGTGGAGTAACCCATGTGATCCGATTAAGGATTATCTCTTTAAACATAATTGATTATTTAATTCATTTATGTAATTAAAGTTTTCAACATGTGAGATAATTGAATTCTTTTTTATTTAGAATTGCTTTATTGAATGAAATTAAATTAATTTAATTAAAATTAATTTAATTGGAATAATTTAATTAGTAAGTTTAAATATTTTAATTTAAACTATAGGAAATTGACTTTAATTAATTAATTAATGGAGATTAATCAATTAAGGATAATTAATTAAATAAAATTAATTATTTAATTAATTTTGGAAATTTGATTAGATGATTTGGGGAATGAATTTAGAAGAAAATAGATGATTAATTAATGATTAAAAAACCATTAATTAATAGATGAAATGAATTTAGAAGAAAATAGATGATTAATTAACGATTATAAAACCATTAATTAATAGATAAAAATTAGTGTTTTTAATATCAAGTCGCAAGTCTGTCCATTTTAGGGTGTCTACATTTGCCCCTCTTTGATGCAATGTGTCTTGTCACAGTGTGTCAATGATTCTCTATTTTGATACTGCCTGAGCTTGCCACAGCGATAGCAAGTGTATTTATGCCCCCCAACAAATTTGAGCGAAAAGTCATGACATGAACATTAATTTGTTGAAACTGAAAATTTATATTCTTGGTATCTGACTGGTCTTGAAAATGCTTCATTATGTCCCTACTATTGAGTGTTGAATTTTCTGGAGTCCACGAAGATAAAATCAGGTCCTGGAAGAATTAGGGTTTTTTCAAAGCCTTTATAAATAGCTAGTTGAGCCATTCATTTGTCACTTTGCACTCTTCGAGCTTTGGATCTTTGGTAAGTTTGTCTCCTATTTTCTCTGCTTTTTTCTATGTTCATTCAGTTATGGTGGGAATTCCTGAGGTTGTGCACGTGTTGGATCAAGTTCAAACTTTTCATCGTCTAGCTAGCATAAAACGTTTAGTGAGTGGCCTTGTCACTTTGTCATTAATGTTCATTTATTGCATTTTGAAAAAAATTGATTTTTTGAAATTCTGCATATGATGCCACAATAGTCTACGGTTTTTCTGCAATTGCAGTTTTGGTGCCACAATTACCGAATGCATGTCATATTTGATAAGTGTGCCACATTCGGCAGGTTTATTACTGCATTTTCCAGTTTCTTTCTGCATTTGAAATTTGAGTGCTGCAAATGGGATAAAAGTACTGTAATTGTTTTAGGAATGCCGCATTTGACCTTATTAATGATCTTCCTTTGATCAGATACTGATACTTTTCTTTCTATTGTTTTGCAGTTCGCTTGGACCATTCTGCATTTTCAGGAGTCGAGACCTGCAGGTTTAGTATTATACTTCCAGCTTATTGAGTTAGAGAGAGAGATATTTTGAGGTAGATAGTTTTTTATTGGGTGTTTTATATGCCTGAGATCATGACCAATAAGGGTCTGATCTTTGCTTTACTAGAGAGATGGCACTCTGCTACTTGTACTTTTAGTTTACTTACTAGCGAGTGCATCATCACTCTAGAGGATGTTTATCGCATCCTATAGATTCCTATTCAGGGTGCCCTTGTTGAGTATGACTGAGACTCTGGTGTGACTGCTATGTCTGAGCTTTCCGATCTACTCCAGGATCAGCTTGGGGTGTTTGATCCTTATGATATCCTGTGGTCTAGGTTTGGGATGGGTTTAGATAGGATGTCGACTTTGTTAGGTAGTTAGATATGTGGGATCTTGTGTCCTAATCATCACCAACATGGTTTCTTTGTTAGGTTTGGTGCTTGTCTTCAGGGTATGGTTCAAGATCATAGCGCATATGCTTGGGGTCCTTGAATGTTGGCCCATATGTACTTCCACATGTTCTATGTAGCTTACCTTGGAGGTAAGTCTCTTGGTTACGGATCCAATCTCCTTCAGATCTGGGTATCAGAGCATATTGTTGTGTGCAGGCTCATTGGTGCTCAGGATCTTCCTGTGGGGAGACCCTATATGTTCATGTATGACTATGCTATTATGTAGTCCCATATGGAACATTTGATGTTCTGGCATCAGCAGCTTGATATGATGCCATATTTTATCTGGATACCTTACAAGGACTATCCTATATGGGATGGAGAGGATGCTCATCTTCCTTTTTGTCGATAAAGGAGATTCATGATCGACTGTGTTAGTCGGCACGTCTACATGATAGATTTCCACAACACCAATAGGGTTTTGGGGCAGTTTGGTGAGAGGCAAGATGTCACTGATTCCTATGTCTACTTTTCTCGTAGATCGAGGGATATTACTCTATGGTGGGTTGTCATTCCTCTAGATGTTGCGGTTAAAGATTTCATGGGTCTTCTGCCTATTGCATGGACTTGGCAATCAACCACTACTGATACTGGTATGTATTGGATTTTTCCCTGTTTGAAGTAATTCTCTCTTCTTATTTGATAGATGGAGTTATCTTTCCTACTCTTTTTATCTTGATTAGTCCTTTATGCTTATCATCTATATGTTACTAATGTATGAACTTGTTCTCTTTTTAGGCACGACTCCATAGTATGATTCTCAGCGGTAGGCATCTCGTCTAGATCCACTTATTAATGTTTCTTTCCCTATTGTTTGTACATTGATAAGGAGGTAGCATTAGAGGCAGGGTCGAGGGAGAGATGGAGGTAGGGATGGAGGTAGGGTTGTTGGCCAAGATGGAGGATGGTGGAGAGATGGTGGCAGGGATGGTGGGTGGGGGAAAGATGGTGGAAGTGATGGTGGGCGAGGGAGGGATGGGGATGATGGAGATGATCCTATTCCTGATGATTCTAGTGGTAGGGTGAGGACCATGGGAGGAGGTAGTAGTAGCTAGCGGGTTAGATTGGGAGCCATCCTCAAGGAGGAGGAGGATTTAGAGGATGAGGGTCCTCAGCTAGTTTGGAGAGTATGTCGCCGCACTGGTGTTCTAATTTTTGAGAGAGTAGAGGAGAGAGTGTTAGATGAGGATATTGATGTGGAGATAGGTTATATTGATGTTGAGGCTTTGGATGTAGAAGGTTCAGGTTCTAGCACTTCTACTACAAGTAGCAGTTCTGGCAATAGTATTGGAGATAGTGTTGATAGTGAGGAATGACAGGTTGTACAAGGGAGAGGGGATGAGGGATCAGGAGGTAGAGAAGAGGAAGGAGATATAGATGTAGAAATGGGAGGTATAGATATAGATCCTTTAGATCTAGAGATACCTACACAATAGGTATCTAATTTGCAAGCTAGATTAGCATCTTCTGATGCACGAGCCACTGCATTGGAAAGTAGGGTGGCAACAGTTGAGGCCAGTGCTATTGTCGCAAAGGATAGAGAGTGAGAGGCTCATGCTGAGATTAGATCATTCATTGAAAATGTATAGTATGCTTCCCATTAGGAGGTATTGGATCAATTTTGGAGATTAGGGTGTGAGGCTCAGAGAGAGATCCAGTACTGGCAGCGCCATTCTAAGGGTGATGTTCCTTCAGTTCAGTGGATTCCTAGGTATACAACCTCACAGAGATCTAGTAGAGTGAAAATTTATTAGAGCAATGGTTTTGGTGCTCTTGGTCTATCATAGAGACCTACATCTAATGTGCCACCCCCTCGTCCACCTAGCGGCGAAGGTGGGGGTAGCTCATGTTGATTTTGTAGACCTTCCATTTTGTATCATGTACAATTTTTGTAGTGATGTTCCATTGATATATCTGAGGCTTATCGATGATTTGTATCTTGACACACTGATATTTATTGATATACATGTTGATCACCTTCTCATGTTCAGACTTGTGACCATTCATTATACTCAGATATTTAGATTTACATGAGATGTAGCTAGTGATTTTATATGATGTGCATTGTTTTACTTTCTATATTTATGGTTCTGCATGATTTGTGCTTAGATGATGAAATGTTTATGAAATGTGATTCTATTATGTAGACTCTTAGATGGATGATTTACTTTTCCTATGATACTAACATGTGTATGCAAGATGGTGTTAATGAAATGCATGTTTATATGAGATGTTTATGGATGCATTTGACTATGATTTACCATGTATGGAGATGCTTGTATTTCTTGTTTTATTTTTTGATGCACTTCAATGGAAAGGATGCAATCTATTATGCACAAAATGTCTTAGTAATGTATGTGTTAGTTTGAAGGAAGTTAGGTTGGAATGTTCTCTAGGATCGATTGATATATATGAATTGATAGAATGGATGGTTGACAAGTGATAGACATGAATTGATAGAATGGATGGTTGACAATTGATAGATATGAATTGATAGAATGGATGACTGACCCAAGTCACTACCACGTTTCCAATTTTTGTCATCATTGCATCTTTTTATGAAATTACGAAGAGTGTCCAATGCATCCAGATCTCAGACCATATGGATACCGCTATGACCTCTTAATAACTGGAAGGAGTAGAGAGATTGAATAGAAAGACAACTTAGTGCACCCAAATATTGACCATCTGGGTTCAGCTATGTTCCCTATTTGAAAAGAAAAAGAGCCAAAAGCACCCAGATATTGACCATCTAGATACAGATTTTCTCATTGACCATCTGAAAAAAGATAAATAAAACCAAGATAGAACTCCAATGCACCCAGATCTCAGACTATCTAGATACCGCTATAAACTCTTGATTTTGAAAAGAAAGACAAAAAACCAAGATAGAATTCCAATGCACCCAGATGTCAGACCATTAGGATACTATTATGAACTCTTGATTTTGAAAAGAAAGAAAAAAATCAAGATAGAAATCCAATGTACCCAAATCTCAGACCATTTGGATACCGCTATGATTCTATTGGTAATAAACAAGAAAATAAAAGAAAAGGTTTGTTCACTTCTTTCCCAGAGTTAATTTCAGATCGTCGAATTGTGTGGCTACTAGATAAGTGACAATGTCTACCACATTTATCCTAAATCATCATGGCCCTAGAATCAAAGTGAACATTCCATAGACAACAATAAAAGAAAACAAGTCATGATCCATCATAGCTACTCTCCTCACTTGGTGGATCCTGGAGTAGCATAAGAACATAACCGGAGAATATAGATTGACATTTGACTGACGACTGACCTAGTAAACATTTTGATTGTTCCTTGATTTAGTTTGATTCTCTTGATTGGATTGACTCTCTTGATAGGCTTGATTCACTTGGTTGTCTTTATTGTGTCTGGTTTCAGTAATAGATGAATCATATAATACTGATTTTTCTGGTTTTGAGTGTATCCATCACTATGAAGACGGTTGATTAATTGATTGGATTTTGATCATTTTTGGTAGTTGATCAAGCTATGTCAGATGGGCCTAATGTTGATTCAAAAAGCTCATGGTTTTGACATTTGATTGATTGGTTGATTGATTTTGATTTTTTTGGGTAGTTGATCAAGCTGTGTTAGATAGGCCCAATGTTGATTCACAAAGCTCATAGTTTTGTATATTGATGACTTGGCTTGATTGCCCTTTTCTTTGTTGATAATCGAGCTAGTTTTATTGCTTTGAGATTTTGTAATATTTTTATGTTTTTGATGAAGATGGATTTTTTTTAGGACATTTTGATCTTTTTAGGATTTTTGATGAGTTTTTTTTTATTTTTAGGGATTTTTTCAGGACATTTAGAATCACCCCTAGTCTAGTGGACCAGTACTAACCATGGATAAGTGTTGATTCTCAGAGGGGATTGTACTTCTAAATACATCTTGGGTAGTCAGTCTTGCATGTGAATTTTTCTCAAGCTTTTGATATTGGAGTTCATTGATGGTGAAGGTGGATTTGAACACTTGGTGCTTGTTTGCCAGGTTTTCACCAAGGTACCTACTCAATAGCACCTATTTTCTAGGTTTTCACTGAGAGAGCGATTTTTTTCCTCTTTAATTTTTTATTTTTTGATTTTTTTTTGTTGTCACCAAGGAGCCTGTTTGGCAGGTTTTCACCAAGGTAACCTTTTGTATTTTTTGATTTTTTTGGTATTTTCTAGATATGTAGATAGTTGCCTTAACCATTGAGACCTCAAGCGTAGAACCTTTTAAGGTGCATGTCTTTTATGTATCTAGGGAGATGATCTCCTTCTGGTGTTGCTAGTTGGTATTCCCCACTCTAGGTAGAGTTGATAATGACATATGGTCCTAGCTAGTTAGGCTCAAACTTTCTTGGTTTCACTCGCTCTGCTTGGTTATTTTGATTTTCTATGAGGACAAGGTCTACTACCTCAAAATTTTGTGTCCTAAATTTCTTATGATAGTTCCTTCTAAGGCAATTCTAATAGCCTTGTAAGTGGTTGAATGCATTTTGTCTTCTTTTGTCTAATAGTTTCAGTTCACTGAGCCTTGCTACTTTGTAATCTTCGTCTAAAATTAGGTTCTTTAATGATATCCTTAGGGATGGGATTTCCAACTTGAGGGGTAGGACCACCTCTGATCCATTTAATAGGGAGAAAGGAGTGGCTCCTATAGGTGTTCTCATGCTAGTTCAATATGCCCATAATGCAGGACTAAGTTGTAAATGTCAGTCTCGCCCTGATTCGTTAACTATTTTCTTCAAGATTTTCAAAAAGGTTTTGTTTGTTGCCTCAACCTAGCCATTTCCCTTGAGGATAATAGAATGAAGAGAAAAATTGTTTGATTTGGAACTATTCACAGAGATCTTCAACATCTTTGTTTTGGAAAGGTGTACTATGATCTTTCAGGATGGTTTGAGGAATTCCATACCGACAAATGATGTTGTTGAGTATGAACATGGAGATCTTCTTTCCAGTTATGTAGGTAAGGGGAATTTCTTCCACCCATTTAGAGAATTACTATGTTTCTTCGATGATGTATTTATTTCCATTAGCTGAAGATGGTGTAATCTTTCCCACTAGGTCAAATCCCCACATAGAAAATGGTAATGGTGAAGTGATAGGATTTAGTTCTTGGGCTGGTGCATGGATGAGGTCTCCATGAATCTGACATTGCCTACACCTTTGTACATACTTTTTTTCATCTCTCTCTACTATGGGCTAGTAGTATCCCATGTGGGTGATATTTTTAGCTAAGTTGTTGCCACCTCCATGGGTTCCACAAATTTCTTCATGTACCTCGTACATAGATCTCTAAGATTTTGTGGAAGTGAGACATCGTAATAGCATTCCATCTAGACTTCGTCTATATAGAGTAGTTGCAAGAATGATGTACCTAGAGGCTTGGTGGATGAGGGAATTTTTATGGTTCCTAGACAAGTTGGGAGTTAAGCCACTAATTTGGAGGTAATTATACATGTCATGGTACCATGGGGTTTCAGGACCAACAAGGACATGTTGATTATATGATTGGTGCTTGATGTGATGGCGTCATGAGCTGCTCCACTAGAAACTGAAATCTGGTTTCATTGCCTGGTATATCGATCAAGGATGCTATAGTAGCCATCACGTCTACAAATTTGTTTTGATCTCTTAGTATTTTCTTGAAAAAGATGTATTGGAATTTAGTGTGCAACCTGTTCATATGTTCTCCGTATGGTATTAGATTCTGATCTTTTTTCATATAGTCATTATTAACTTGGATGATGACCAACTGCAAATATTTGTAGACCTTAAGGTTCTTGATTCTCCATTGTATTGTTGTCTTTACTCCGATGACTAGAGATTCATATTCGGCTATGTTGTTTGTGCTTGGGAAGTTGAGTCTAAAATATTTGGGAATTACATCATTATTTGGAGTGATGAGTACTATCCACGCTCATGCACCATGGTTCGTGCATGACCCATCAAAGTATAGTTTCCATACCTCTATTTCTTGTTGGAGTGTAAGGATAGACTCATCTAGAAAGTCAGATATGATAGGTTGATGATCCTGAATAGGTGCCTCTTCTAGTTGATCTGCAATAAATTTCCCTTTAATGGCTTTTCTTTCTACATATTCTATGTTGAATTCTCTTAGGATCATCACCCACTTTTCTAGTCATCCGGTGAGTGCTTCTTTGCTTATTAGATACTTGAGGGGATCAATGTGTGCAATCAAATTTTTTTGATGGCTTAACATGTAATGCCTCAGCTTCTGTGAAGCGAAGACAATTGCTAGGCATGATTTTTCAATTGGTGTATAGTTGAGCTCATAGCCTATCAATGTTCTTCTAAGATAGTAGATAGCTCTCTCCTTGCCTTTGTCATCATGTTGTACTAAGATTATGGCTAATGTTGATTCGGTTTCCAAGATATATAGAAGAAAAAGTTTGCCTTGGATGGGTGGCACCAAAATGTGAGACTTGAGTAGATATTCCTTGAATATTTGGAATGCTTGTTCACATTGTTCTATCCATATGAATGTCATGTCCTTGTGTAGTAGATATTGGAATGGATGACACTTATTTTCCAGTTGGTCTATGAAGCACCTGATAGATTGGAGCCTGCCTTGTAACCCCCATAGTTTCCCTAGGTTGGTTAGTGGTGGCATTTCCAATATTTCTTTGAACTTCTCTGGGTCTACCTCTATGCCTCGATGTGACACTATGAATCCCAATAGCTTTCTTGCAGTGACCTCAAATGCACATTTATTTGGGTTTAAATGGACCTTGTATTCCTGCATTCTATCAAAGATGGGTCTTAATATTTGTAGATGATCCTTTCTAAGCATTGGCTTGGCAAGTATGTCATCAACATAGTCCTCCATTGTCTTGTGGATGAGATCATGAAACATGGTTGTCATGGCCCTTTGGTATGTTTCTTTGGCATTTTTTGGACCAAATGGCATGACGTTCCAATAGTAGGTTCCCCATGCACATATAAAATCTATTTTGTATTGGTCCTCTAGTGCAATCCTTATCTAATTATATCATGAAAAGCCATCCATGAGTGATAGCATTTGATTTCTTGCGGTGAGATCTACTATCATGTCAATGTTAGGCAAAGGAAAGTCATCCTTGGGAAAAGATTTGTTAATACCTCTAAAGTCTGTGCAAATGTGAATCTGACCACTGTGCTTGGTGACTAGTACCAAATTAGATATCCAGTCTACATATGCGATAAGTCTTATGAACTTAGCATCCAGGAGTTTTTCAATTCTATTTTGACTAGTAATGCAACATGGGGATGCATCTTTCTTAGCTTTTTTTTGATGGTTTGGTGTTGGGTAGCAATAGGAGATGATGTAGGACAAGCTCTAAATCTAATCCTGGCATGTCTAAATAGGACCATGCAAAATTGAGCTTCCTTTCCTTGAAGAAACTGATGAGTTATTCTCTCTCCTCTGGGTGAGTGATTTTTCTAAGTATATGTTCTTTGGGTACTTGTCATCACCCAAACTGACTTCTTCCATTTCCTCTACTAATAATGCTAAATTTTCCTCTATCAAGGGGAGGAGTTCCTGCTTTTCATCTTCTAGCACTTGAGTGAGGTTTTCACTAGAAGATACATCTTGTTTTGTCTTTTTATCATTTTTTGTGCTAGTAAGCGGCTTTTAGTTTTCACTTACTGATGATTCTTTTTTCTTTTTCAATTGGTTTTTATGACTAGAAAGAGGAGCTTCCTCCCCAAAATATGGTGATTTATTGAGGTTGATGGAGAAACCTACTTTATGGTTTTTTGATGTCATTAGCTCTCTAAGTCCCACTCTATCATTTCTGGGTGTACAAGACATAGGTCCTCATGATGGGTTGACTTTGTTTGGTTGAATGGGGCAATGGAGATGGTTCTGACAAAACTGGACTATGATGTGGACACATCACCTAATGAATTGCTATCGATATGTTTATCGATATAGGGTTGGTTGTCTATGGTTAATTGGTCAAACAGATTTTCAAGGTGTATGGTGGTGGCTGACCAAGAGGAATATTCTGGGATTGATGGCTCAGATTCGTTAATGGATCTCCACTCATACTCACGGGAGTCAGTTTTTCTAGATTTCTCATCAGATGTCTCACTTCCCTCGTATCATGGATTTCTTTGTTGAGGGTTAATTGGGATTGAGAGGTTCCCACTTTGGCTAGCAAAAATTGTTGAAGTATGTTGTTGATCAAGATGTGTTCCAGTTTTTTCCCCCGGTGTAACTATGCTATTTTTTATTATTCAATAGGTATGTCTTGGGTGATAGGACTAGTTCTTTTTTCTGATAGCCTAACCCTCTCTTATTTCTTTGGGTTGGCAGGAGAGACACTTCCATGAAACCTTGTTGTCTTTCCCCAAGACCGGTTGTACCATCATACCCAAACCTTTGCAACATTATATAGCCAGCTCCATAGGTAGATATAGGTAGGGGTTGTTGAAGTGTCTCCTATGGATCTTGATACAACCATGTATTGATATATGAATCAAATGCGCTCTCTTCTGCAATGTCTACCCATCTGAGAAATTTTATGGGTAGAACCTGAACAGAATAGGTTATGGGGTTTTTGTTGTAATATATGGTTATGGCATGCCATATTTCCTTGGGTTCTAAGGCATGTTTATGATAATTAAATCTTCCTCGTAGGTGTATTCACCACATCCTTTGGCAGTAATAGAAAATTTTCCCACTCTTATTGTGACATATTTGGGAATAAAATTTGACACGGAAGGGATACTTGCCTCTTGGTTTGATGAAACCTTGTAGTCAGTACTAGTTTGGACAAAATTTCAATATTGGAATGCATTTGGGTCTCCTTCAATAATGATTTATGTCCCATGGTATTGGAAATTGATGCATTGATGATATGTGGGGGGTACAATGTGCATCTCATGTATCAATGGTCTCCCTAGTAACATGTGTTGGAAATTTGACTATACTAAAGTATATGACTCTATTTAGTGTTTTAATTATGGCAACAAACTCATATGAAGTTTTGGAGTCAGTACACATTATCAAAAGATCAGAAATTGGCTAAGTACAAAAAATAGGACAGAGAAAGGAACATAATGTTATAGTTTTGATTAGCGTGTGTTCATTTGTTATCCAAATGATATGCACCTTTGAAGATAATATTATGAGTATGTTTATATGCTAAATCTAAGAGAGCATGATTAGATCTATAAGTATGAAGAAGATACATCCAGTTGAAGAGGTTCAGCCAGTGAATGTCAGAATAGGACAAAGATCGTGGAAAGAGCCGACAGAGAATGTTTTGGCGTAGAAGTTCCACTCATCCTCAAGAATTGTGCCTTTATATTAGTGATTTTTAGTGACCTAAAAATCTATGGTTAAAAGTGCATTACTTGATTCATCTGGGATAATTAGTTAGAGCTATTTTGGTGACGTGGACTGTGTGAAAAGACGTGTCTATTTGGTTTGAGTAAAGCAGTTATAATTAATGTTAAGCTTAATTAATGAAAGGTTGCATGGTTATGTAAGTGATAGAAATACATTTTAAAAGGTTTCCTAAAGCTGACATGTTCATTCCCTTTGAGGAAGTACTTATAGAAGGTCATTTGTGATGGGAAAAGTTGCGGAAGCTAGAGATAAGAAAAGAAAAGCAGAGTGTAAAAGAAGCAAAGATATATCTATCATATGCTGATGATATAGATATTGAAGTAGAAGCTTTCAGAGTGAAGATAAGATTGTTGCAGTGCTTTAAAAGAGGTTAAAGCATCAACACACAAAAGGAACTGATCAGACAAGCAATGTCACAGCAGTAGTTCACCTTGTAGATACAGTGTGTATCAAATATCTAGAAGGTTGTAGCCTTCACCATTTGGAAAGTGAGTCCTTGCACAGTGATTCCACCACCCCTAATAGGGTTATTGTAAAAGACTCCTAATAGGGTCTGACCATTAACAAGTTCACTGTACTTCATTTATTGTAAAGAGAACTCCTAACAGGGTTAAGGATCTTCTAACAAGGATCATAAGACACTAGTACAAAATATTTGTGGGTACTAATTCCCACCGGGATTTTCACCTACATTGGGTTTCCCTGTAATCATATATGGTGTTATGTGTTGTTTATATTTATCTTACTTGCATTGATATTCAAGTTCAGTACATAAGCATTTAAGTAAAGATTCAGATAAGAAGAAAAAGTATTAATTGATAGATCACTGATTCACCCCCCCCTCTTAATGATCCTATTCCTAACAATTGGTATCAGAGCTCTCATCCTTAGAAAAGAAGTTTAACGACTTGAGGAGATCATGGAGAAGGAAGAAATGAAACACTTGAAAAAGAATCTTTAAGAAGCCCTTGAAGAACTTGACACATATGAAAAAGAAAATGAAGATCTAAAACTAAAAGTTGAAGGCTTGCAAATACTTATCAAGAAACTGAAAAAAGAATTAAGGAATTGTTCTTCAAATGATTTGGGGGAAGTAGTAAAAAGGTTGAATGAAGAAAATTTGTCTCTAAAGGAGCAGATTGAAGAATTAGATGAAAAGCTATGTAATAATCAAGATGCCTATGATGATCAAGTCAAAGAAAAAAAGTAGTTAGATGAAGAACTGAGACAAGAAAACATGGAAACCTTGGAGCTAAGAAACAACAAAGAAAAGATAGAATTTGAATTGATTGCAGTAAAGAATCATATTGAAAAATTACACAAAAGCAAGGATCTAATAGAGTCATAGTTGTATGCCCAAAAGTTTAAAGGAGATACCATCGGTATATGATACAATAAAGCACAAAATCAGATTGATGACATACAAGAAAGAATGAAAGCACCGAAGGACATTACAAATACTAAGGAGATTGGAAGTCAGATTGAAGACAATATGGAACCAACTAAGGATGAATGCAAGCTAGTTGATAGAACTTGTTATGCCTGTAACAAGCATCGACATATTGCAAGGAATTGTAAAGAGGTAAGACCCTTCAATGGTTACTGGTATTCATGCAATAAATTTGGTCATAGAGCTATGAATTGTAAAACAAGTCAGAAGAACAATAATTAGAATAATCAAAGAAATCAGAATCAGCAAAGACAAAGAAGTTATCCTCAGCAAAATGTTAGAATCCCTCAGAACATTACATGTCAGATGTGTAATTACAATGGACATACAGCCAAACAATGCAGCATGATGAATAATAACATCAGACCTCCTATCATTTGTCACTCATGTGGAAAATCTGGACACATATCTAAGCATTGTAGATCTAGAGTAGAGAGACAGGAAAGCCCTAAAATGTCAGAAAATTCATTATGGGATAATGAAGGAGAAATAAAATTTGTGAAAGCTATAGAAGATGCAAGCAAAATCTAGGTCAAAGTAAAGAAGGATAATGAAGAGAACGAGGTAGCAGATGGATCCTCAGTGGATGCACCTTCTACTTTTGAATAGTTGACCCTCATGGTCTTAGGGGGAGCTATTCTAGCTCTGAACCCCTGCGTGGCTGGTGTACTCACGATCTGAGTATGCGCCTTGGATTACAATTGTTTGGTGACATTATGATGCAAGAGAACGTGATCTAAGTTGTTATGAGGGTCAAGAGTAGAAGTTACAGTTGCTTTTTGTGTCTATGCGGGAAGTATTAATGGAAAAAATCTACTTTGAAATCACCAAGTCCTCACTTGCAGTCAGAATAAATGATTGGAGATCATAGAAGCCCTAGCAATTGTATTATTAATGCATTATATTTGTTCTCATCAGCAAAGAAAGGAGATTGATAATTGTTATTTGTTAAGAAAAGTAATTCAAGTTTGAAATGAAGCCCAAGTGTGGACACGTCATTTCATAAATTAGTTGAAAAATTACTGAACAATCGAGTAAGTGGCTAGATAATCAAAGGAGAACTTGCAGTCAAGTAGAAAAGCGCCACAATTACATTCTTCAGTAGAGATTGATATCAAGAAAATCTTTGAAACATCTCAGAAGAAATTTATCAGTATGATTCAGCGCGTGAATTTCATGAAGTGGAATGGGTCAAAATCTTGTTGAGTAGTGTTCTATGTGAGAGTATCAGTATAGCCATTGGAGATTTTGTTTTGGAGCCGACCTAATGTTATCCTTGGAAGCACATATATAAGTATAGCCGTTGAGATTTTGTTTTAGAGCTGACCTGATGTTATCCTTGGAAAATCATACTTATTATTGATCATCTAAGTGTGAATACAACAAAAGAGAATTCTTTAAGAGAAGAATTGATTGAAGATACAATTTGAAATATCATGTGAAGAAGTAGATAAAACTATTATGATAGGTCCACAAGATTATGCGCCCATGGCCAAGGACATGGAGGATACATTCATGATTGATAATGTTGAAGTATCAATGGCAGCAATGGATATTAATCTAGACAATTTTGAAGAAAAATTTGTGAGAACTCAAGAGGCTAAGACTCTTTATATCAACAAGGAGATATATTGATTTAAGATATCACAGAAAAGGAAGCAGAAAAAGAGAAGACTGGAGTGATGGACAATTCATCATCATTGTTGTAAAGCTTGACACCCGTAACAGACTTAGACTCATGGGGAGTAAATAATTAAGTGGGAGTATATAATCTGAAGAAGTCATGAAAAATAGATAAGATATTGCAGAAGAGAAGTATATGAAGAAGAGGCTCAGAAATGGTTAGCAACTTTACACTTGATCTTAGTTCACTCAAAGTTGGTCAAGCATCCTTGAAAGACTTTGCAGTAAAAGGTAGAAAGATTATTGCTAACTATATGAATCAGGCAAGTTGAGTGCCCATCATTACAAAGAAGATCCAGGAGGTAGAGGCTATGATAGAGAAGATAAGGAAATCTGTGGAAGATCCCTCCACCGATATCAATATGTGTATATCAAGGGCAGATTGACAAGATTGAGAAGGAAGAGAAGATAATATCAAAGGGTGAGTAAATTAATGTATAGAATATGGATTATGTCATATGATCAAGGTCCTAGCATAGACTTGGAGAAAATGGAGAAGCTACAATATACATTATGCACCATCTACAGATTGTTAATTCACTAATTGCATTTTGGAAGAAAGAGATCCAGAAGTTGCAGATTGCATATCCAGATATGTATGCTGAGTAAGTACATAGAAGTGTTTTTTAGCACCATTGTAATTAATTTCAAAGGGGGAGTAGAGGATGAAGAATATGGAGTCTAGTATATGATAAAAAGGGAGATATAAGATAGAGAGTTTTTATATAAAAGTACAGATAGTAACTTCACCATATTCCTTTGTGGCCATTAATGACAAAGGGGGAGATTGTTGGAAAGTTGACTATACTAAAGTATATGACTCTATTTAGTGTTTTCATTATGGAAAAAAATTCATATGAATTTTTGGAGTCAGTACACATTATCAGAAGATCATAAATTGTCTAAGTACAGAAAACAGGACAGAGCAAGGAACAGACTGTTATAGTTTTGATTATCGTGTTTTCATTTGTTATCCAAATGATATGTGACTTTGAAGATAAGCTTATGAGTATGTTTACATGCTAATTCTAAGAGAGCATGATCAGATATTTAAGTATGAAGAAGATACAACCAATTGAAGAGGTACATCCAGTGAATGTCAGAATAGGACAGAGATCATGGAAAGAGCTAACAAAGATTGTTTTGGCATGGAATTTGCACTCATCCTTAGGACTTGTGCCTTTAGATTAGTATTTTTAGTGACCTAAAAATATATGGTTAAAAATGCATGACTTGATTCATCCAGGATAATTAGTTAGAGCTATTTTGGTGAAGCAGACTATGTGAAAAGACGTGTCTGTTTGATTTGAGTAAAGCAATTATAATTAATGTTCAGCCAAATTAATGAAAAGTTGCGTGGTTATGTAAGTGATAAAAATAAATTTTAAAACATTTAATAAAGCTGACATGTTCATGCCCTTTGAGGAAGTACTTATAGAAGGTCATTTGTGATGGGAAAAGTTGTGAAAGCCAGAGATAAGAAAAGTAGAGCAGAGTGTAAAAGTAGCAAAGATATATCTATCAGATGTTGATGATATAGATATTGAAGTAGAAGATTTTAGAGTGAAGATAAGATTGTTTTAGTTCTTTACAAGAGGTTAAATAATGAGCACACAAAAGGAACTGATCAGACAAGCAGTGTCATAGTAGCAATTCACCTTGCAGATATAGTGTGTATCAAATATCCAGAAGGTTGTAGCCTTCACCATTTGGACAGTGAGTCCTTGGACAGTGATTCCATCACCCCTAATAGGGTTATTGTAAAATAACCCTAACAGGGTCTGACCATTAACAAGGTCACTATACTTCATGTATTGTAAAGAGAACTCCTAACAGGGTTAAGGATCTTCTAACAAGGATCATAAGACACTAGTACAAAATATTTGTGGGTACTAATTCCCATCAGGGTTCTCACCTACATTGGGTTTCCTCATAATCATATATGGTGTTATGTGTTGTGTATATTTATCTTACTTGCATTGACATTCAAGTTCAGTACATAATCATTTAAGTAAAGATTTAGATAATAAGAAAATTTATTAATTGATAGATCATTGATTCACCCCCCCTCTCAGTGATCCTATTCCTAACAACATGTTGTATCCCAACTCTAGGTCTAGGATCTAGAAGGGAGTGTTCTTGACAACTGGGCCAATCTAGACTAGTAGAATGATAATACCTTTTGAAGATCTCTCCTCTTCATCATAGGCTCTGATGTTGATCCTTCTTGTGACATCAATACTAGATTCAAAGTATCCTAGTTTCTTAATGACCTTTAGATTACATATGTTCAATCCTACTCTGCCATCAATGAGGACTCTATAGATTTCACTTTTGTGGACTTAGATAAGTAAGTGCAAGGGATCTTTATGCAAGGGTTTATGTGGCAGCACATCATGATCTATGAAGGTTGCATTATTATTTGAGGCTATATGGTTCACTATTGTCTGGAAGCTCTTTGAAGTTATGTCCCTTGGGACAGATGCTTTTTGAAGTGCTTGGTATAATTCTTTCTTGTGCTATGAGGATATGCACAAAAGGTCAAACATGGAGATTTGGGTAGGTGTACACTTTAGCTAATCCACTACGCTTGTCTTTGGATCTGAGGTTGCATGAGGGTTGACTGGTATAGAAGACAAGGAAGACATTCCTTGAAAATTAAATTTTGTATGATGTGTGGTTAGAACATATTTGTTACCTTAGTTTCTGATAGTGATTGTAGCCACATGGCTATCTGAAGGATTTAGTCAATTGATAGTGTTGTCACTATTGGCATAAGTGTAGTTGAATTTTTTTGACTCTCCACCAGACCCAAAGGTTTTCCATTTATTGTGATCATGGAATGTGTCATTGAATATCTTATAATTAGTAGTTCCTTTTGTTTGGGTGTTGGTTAAATTGATGACACCTATGTCAATCAAATCTTGGATGGCGTGTTTCAATCAATAATAGTTGGGTGTCTTGTGTTCCTAATTCACTCGATGAAATTTTCAAACATCATTGTCATTGTACCACTTTGGTTTGATTGCACCATGTTCATATTATCTGATTTCAGGGAGAGTGATATTGTTGGATTTTGTCAACTTTCTTAAGGCTGATTCTATCAACTCTCCTAATGGTGTGAAATCTTGTTTTGGAAATGGAAACCGTGGTTGACGTTGTGCCTGTGGTTGACTGTTTGACACAGTGGCTACTTAGATAGGGAGTGGTTGAGTTTGAGTGTATGCTTGTAGAGTGGGCACCACGGGTTGTTGGTTAGTTGTAGGTGCACCATGTAGTGACACTTTGCATTGGGCTTAGTTGACCGTTCACATCAATGACACCATCAGTGGTGACATTTTTATTTTTATTCCACCATTTACCTTTATCCATTGTAGTCTTTTTTGTGTTCATTTGGGTAGGATCTGCAAGGACACCTCATTTGACCAAGTTCTTCTCACAACGTACTCCTTGTTTGATGAGCTATTTAAAGTTTGGAGCTAACTGCAATTCTATTGTAAATGACATGTCTGGAATCAGATTGTCAATGAACATGACTATTAGGTATTTCTCAGGTACGTCATACATGATTTTGTTTGCAGTATTCCTCCATCTTTGTAGGAATTTTACAAAGGATTCCATATTTTTGTTTTATATCACAAAGGTCCTTGATGTTGACCTTGTGCTCAATGTTATGATGGAAGTGAGCAATGAAATGTTTGGCTAATTCACCCCAAGATAGAATTCCATGAGGTAAATGTGAGAACCATTCCATTGCTGGTCCGGCTTATCTTTATGGGAATAGTCGCATTAAGTATGTCTCGTCATGTGCGACCTTGATGCAACTAGCAAATAATTCTTGAATATGCTCAATAGGGTTGGTATTTCCCCTATATTTGTCAAATTTTGGTACCGAGAAGTGAGTTGGGAATGGAGACATGTGAAAAGAGTGATCAAAGGGGTATGGGTATAAATACTCTATGGTGTAGGATTTATTTTTCCCTTGATTTTGCATATCTATCATTTGGGTTTGAAGGTTCTACACTTGTTGGATCAGCATCTCTGTTTGAGACTAAGAATGATTTGTGGCATTGTACCTCTATATTGTAGTAGGTATGAGGTTGCACCTCTATGTCCCTTGAGTAGGGACATAGGACCTCATCCTTGGGACTTGATATTGATTTCCCAACACTTGATTCTGATATGGGGGCATGTGAGTGGCCCAAGATTGATTCTATTGTGTTTCTTGTTGGGGTTGAGGTTGTTGTTGATGTTGAAGCTAGGATTGTTGGTACTGGGGTTGAGGTTGTTGTTGTTGAAGCTAGGATTTGTGCTATTGGGGTTGAGGTTGTCCTTGCTACTAAAGTTGGGATTGCTACTATTGGGGTTGAGGCTGTTTTTGTTGCTGAAGCTAGGGTTGTAGCAATCCCTAAATGAGCAACCTTGGGTGGGCATTGACTGAAAGTTAGACCAACAGAGATGGATCCCTATGGGAATGATGTGTTGACCCCAAGGCTAATAGGGATTGACTGTAGTAGTGTCATAGTTGCAAAAAGGTTGCTGCTTTTTGGTGGGATTGAGGGCATAGCATGAGAGCTTGATTGGATAGGCCATGAGGCTGAGGGTTGAGGCACACTAGTGACCATGAGTGCACTTAGCTGGGAGCTTGTCATGCTTTGCATGGAAGACATGCTTTCTTGGTTCACAGAGTTGGTTTGATTGTACACAGTCTGTGCTAATGTCATTGTTGTCAAGGATGGAAAGATTTGAGATACCACAGGTTCTGTTTGAGAGGGTCAAGTAGTGTTTTGACCTGTGAGAGGGTTTTCAGGCCATATGGTTGACACATTGAATTTAGCAGGGAGTTTGAATCCCTTCCTTATCAACATGGCTAAAAAACATTTAGGTTTCCTCTCTACAGCAACGTCAACCACTTGCACAGAATACACATCTTTCTCTATATCTTCAAGCTCCTCTTCTGTGATATTTTGGAATAAAATTGACCCATAGGGATTCTCAATGATTAGAGCAGGACTGGTATTTATGAAATTATCATCCTCTCACTCTGTTTCCCAAGTGGGGAATTTATTGATATAAGACTCATCAGGTTGAGTTTTAGCCTTTGACCTTGTGTAAGGCCCTCCATAAGGTGTTTGAGACATAGTGTGGTCCATATTTTGTGACTAAAACAAGTGATATTAAGCAAATAGAAAAGGATAACCTTTCTAGGAGAGTCCAAGTTATGTTTGGACGAGGATAATTCTAAGGATAGATGTTGATTTATCTTGATCTCAAATTTTTGATGATGTAAGAATAATATTTGTCAACCTTTGCATAGGACAAAGTCACTGATAGAGATAATGATGATTTTGAGATAACGGGATCAAGATATTTCAAGTCTGAACTTTCAAACTAACAATGCTTGGATGATAATCATGCTTTTAAAGAATGGATGATCTTTAATGTTTAGAGATTTGCGCAATGTTCTTTACTTTTTTCTAGGATAGACACTGGTTTTTTGACATAGAATGCAGAGTTTTTTCAAGGTATTTAGGTCTAAATAGGTGTTTAAAAAGTCTCTGGTCAATTGCGGAAAAACTCCACCGATTGTGGTAAAGTGACTAGTTGATTGCGATAATCTATCACCGATTGCAATAATAAATAGGTTAAGTGAGGAAATAAAAGAAACAATTGTGGAAAACTTCCTTCAATTGTGGCAAAATGCAAGCAATTACCACAAAGTGGTAACAGTCTCAAAAGGACTCAAAAATAGGCCTCACTGTCTGACAATTTTTATTTTCCAGAACAAGGCTTTTGATTTTCAAGATATTTTGATGTTGACAACCCTAAAATTTAACACATTTGACTCATTTTGACAATTTTTTATGTTTGTTTTGCATTTTGGAAACTAATCAAAGAACAAGCACAATGGACACTGTGTTTTGTAATCTAGCATGGGTTTTGACACAAGGACAAATAGATTAATCTAAGGTAAAATTTGGTTGTCAAATACAATATTATAGGCCCAATTCTTGAATGTTCGTTACCTCACACAATAATTATCACATTACTAGGACATGAAGGTCCGTGACGTAGACACCCATGTTTTTTCTGTTACCAGATATTGTTGTCATATAGTGAATATCTCTTTCACTACACAAATATCTTGGACACATATGTTGGGAATCTTGGGGGGAAAATATGCAACCTCTTGCACTATAATAAGGTATCTTTTCAGAGGTAAACCGGGTTGGCCTCTAATTAATAGGTTCTAGTATGGTCTATGGCATCTATCCAATCAGTGTGTATGTGTGTGACTCACTTAAGAGCCTAGTTGACCATGTTGGCTCCTTATGGATATTCACCCAATCCAAACTATCATCACACACCTCACTCGAGCTTAGATAGATATAAAATGAAACTTTGGTTCAAATTTTGTTTATATACCAATTAGAAGGATTACTGGTTTAAGGTTGTTCTCTGAGGAAGAAGTGCATTCCCCGGATAGGCCTTTCTAAAAATTATAGAGGTTTTTAATCTAACATATTGTGCAAGTGCACCAAAAACTCAAGACACAAGGTTAATCTCTTAAACCCCAAAGTTGAAATGTGAACTAAGCTAAACCACGATAGAAGCACAAGTGTTCAGTTTTAAGCCCAAAAGTAGGTGTTGATTGCTTGTTCAATTTTAATGCCCAAATTTGAAATTTTTGTTTTGCTTTGTTCAATTCTTAACCTCCATGTCAATTTTAAAGCACCAATGTGTAAATGTGAGGTTCAAGATGATTGCATGCAATTTTCTTTTTAAGCACCAAATGACAAATGAATGATTTTTTAAGTTGCTTTGTTTAGACAAGTTAGTACCACAAAAAATGGGATTATGTGAAACCTTGAAAAAATGCTTTTGAAATGATTGATATTCACAAAGACTTACCCTTCTCTGTTCTCAGTGTTTTGTCCAGTTCTGCAACAGAAAATAAGAAAATGTCAGATTAAAAATAGATAGACAGAGGATCTGGATCAGATAAGCAATATTGCTGGCAATTGTGGTAAAGCACTAGCAATTGCGGTAAAGAATAATCAATCATGGAGAGTGTTAGTGATTTTTCTTGCATGAAACACAATGCTTGATAAACTACTTGAACACCATACTCTTTAATACTATTTCAAGCCAAGAAAAGCCTAATTGCTAAGGATTGAATAAAATCCTTCTTTGTTTTTGAGCTCCACATATACTCAGGCAGGTTTTACCTCTTTATGATTACTGATTACACATTATATATTAATGTGGACACTGATTTTCTATTAGGAGTTTATTTAACCAACTTATGAGTCAATTTGCAAATGACCAAGCATAATCAAATACAAATCTTAACTATACAAATCATGATTGTCAATATAGCAAGACCAGTGATATAAGGACTTTCATCCTTCTTCCTTTTAAGGAGGGATAACCTAGTTGATTCACTCTCCAAGGAATCACTAAAATGGACAATATCCTACTGATATGAGTCCCTAATGAGTTCAACTCTTTTGTTCTAAAAACTAAATGAAATTGATTGAAATGATTTTGATATTGGACGAGGAACAGATTGCAAACTATATCCTAGACCAGTGCTTATCCCTTGGGCAAAGATTCAATGAAAACATGAATTATCAAAGATAAACCAATGGAGATACTGTAGAGTGCCTTACAAACTACATGTAGTTGAGATAGAGTGCCTTACAAACTATCCTCTCATATACATACTTCTGCATCAAATCATTATCATAATACTTTGCTCTCTGAAATTATCTATGAGACTTAGTCCTCTCCTTGAAAGGAACTCATAAATAATTAGACACACTACCTTATAGAAGGTGTATTTCAAATGCCTTACAAGTGAAACACACTAGAGCACAAACAAAATACAAAGAGATAAGATAATATGAAAGAGGGAAAACTACACTATATTACATTAATGAGCTCTACTTCAACACATCTAGACCTTAAGCTTTCAAGAATATAGAAAGAAATATAAGTATAACTTACAATAAAAGATCATCAAACCAATAGGGACCAATAGGGACCTACCCTGAACATCTGCAGGGGAAAAATCTAATAGAATAGAGGAAAGGAACCCCAAAAATAGAGAGAAAAGGGAAATAAATATGAGAGAAGAAACCCTAGGAATCATGTTTGAAAAACACCTGTCCTCTTCTTCAAATCTGATTTGCACTTATCTCTCTTTCTTCAAAAATATCTAAACTCACTTTACCTTTTCAAAATCTCTCTTTTCTCTGTCAGTGATCACATAATCTGATTTTCTTTACCCCTTCAAAGTCTTTGAAAAATCTGATTGGTTTCATTAATATCTAACTCCACTTGTCTGTTCAAAATCTGAACTTAACCTTTGCAAATCCCCTTTACTCTGCTATTGAAAAGATTATCAAATCTGAATATTTTCTGAGAAAATCTGATTTCAAAATCTGACTATAAATCCTCCCAGAATGCTTCCATAAATATGATTTTTGCAATAAAATACGTTTGTATTTTATCTCATTCTACTGCAAATCTGATTTTATCCTTTGTAAAATTTCTGATCTTATCCTCTACACAAGTCTGACCTTTAAAATCTACTCTTTATTCCTTTCACAAAATCTTAGTTTCTCTATTTTCAAAAACCTCCAGGAATACATTTTTCAAGACTTGCAAATAAAAATATTTCTACAAACTATTCATTTCAACCTTTCAACTTTGCACAGTATTTAAATCACTTTGAAAATCATTATTTTCTACATTTTTTGCCCAAAACTCACCAGAAATTGACATGTGTCATGTACTGGCTGGTTGCTCCTGACTATTCTTTAATTCCTTCTTTAACTATGGTCACCTTTTACTCTTTCTCTCCAAGTCTCCTGATGTATTTGCTAACCATGGTTTGATTTGGAGATCTGGAGACAAGCAGTCTTTAACTCAACCTTTTAACCTCACTCTAACCTTGGGTTAACTTTCCACAACATCTCCAAGTCTCTGGATACATTTCTTAACCGCAGTTAAATCTAGAGACCTAGCGACTACCTCCTTAGTCTCCAAGTCTCCTGATGTATTTGCACTAACTGTCAGCTTTCGGTGACCTCGCGACTAGCATCTGGCGGTTAACTCGGCAGTTTGTATCCAAGTCTCCTGATCCTAGCGTTAACTTCTCTCCATCTCCCAACTTCGTGACTAGTCTCCATATGTCACATTTGCCACATCATCACTGCCATCTGGTCGCCACCTTTCTGCAAAATTTATGTATCTTCTTTTTGGTTATAAACATGATGAATTTCCACTACAAGGTGCATGTGGGATAATTGGTTTGAATGTTTGAAAGAATTTCAAAATTTGGGTGCCAAAATTTGGGCCCCACCACACACTTAATCCATCCATCCAAGAGGCCCACCAAATGGCTCTTGGTTCTTTTACTTATTTCATATAGTAAGTGTTTGCATATATAAACACTAAAAACTCTCCTCTCACTGCTAATGTGGGATAAATCATTTTCATTTTTATGAGCTTTTTGAAAGTTTCCAATAGATACTGCTCACTAGTTACATTTTCTTGCTAACAAAAACCTACATTCTCCTCCATATATCTGAGCACTCCTTGCTATGGTTTCATTTTTTATTGCTGCGAAGACCACTGCTTTAACATTTGAAGATCGTTTCCTTATTCCATGTGTGGCATCCAATGTGTAGGCTCATGGTTTTATTTTAACACAGGTAATCCTTGGTTTTCTTTTAATTCAAATTCCTCTACATATTGCGTAGCCACTCAATGGTTAAAAACATGGCAATTTATATTGGTTTCATGATTTTACATGCCTCCCTCCATGTTCTGTGTAAGTTTTCTTTTCAACTAGCGCAGGCTTCATAACCATTAGCGCATTGACTCCTCCTTTTACTTAGCACAAGGTCTTTGCAATTGCAGGTTTTAAATTGCTTTTTGTTTCCATATGGTGTTTCCCCTTCAGCATGTTACGCAGCCTTTGGGGAATGCTCTATTTGCAAATTCTAAAATTTTAAAATGTGCCTCCTCCATTATTGGTGTGGGCTTTGCATGTTTCTCCTACACTTTGCATTTGGATTTGATTTAAAAACTTTTAAAACCCCCTTTACTGTCTATGCGGCCCATACTTATATTGGGATTGTTGTTTGCTATGTTCAAATGCTTTAAAACCTTCATGTCTGCACGACATCCTTGAAACTCCAGTCGATCACTGTATTAATGAGACCACGAGAATAGTATAACTTATCCATATGAAGAAGCTTTGGTAGCATTGCAGACTCTTGCAGAATGGTGTGGACATTCATTCAAAACATAAAAGATACTTAGAAATTTCTTCTGACATTGTAGTTGTAAGCTATCATCATGAGAATATCTGAATCCAACTTGCACTGAAGCACAACTCTGATATGTGAACTATTTTACAGAATGTTGAATAGAAGTTATTCTGGTGGATTGCATTGATCATCATTTGCATTATTTGGAAGCTTCTTTGAACCCGATACCTCCTGTCCATACTTTCACATTCTAAATTTTGACTATAAAGGACAAACCGGTGGCCTTTATAATCATTTTAACATTTACGCAAATCGATCACATTAATGACAACTCACCTCTGGAACAAGCCTTAAAAACTGACTAAAACAAGCAATCCGACCCTAACACTTGGAAAAAAGATTCATTGATCTATGATAAATATTCATGCAAAAGGGCTTCTCCAAATTCATCTTCAGGCACAAGATGTAACTGTTGAAACTTAGTAATTCAGAAATCCATGCAAATGCAATATGCTGAAACATCATAAACTTCATCCGGATAAGCCACTGCAAAATCACTAAATCAAGCTCTGAAGTTTCACCATAAGGTCAGATAGTACATTTATATGTAATGAGAATGGTCCCACAATTGGTTCTTGAAAAAAAAATTCAGATAAAAAGTTACCACTCTCTGAAAATGACTAATTTGCAAACTTTAATTCATTCAGCATTGACAAATTGCAAAAAACTCCTTCAAGTTTAAATTCAAAAACTCATCAAGAATGATCCTTCAAAATCTGAACCTCTGGAACATGATTCACTTTCACACAGGGAACATGAATTCTCAACTATCTTGTACAGAAAGTGAACTGATCAACTGGAATAAATCTGCAAAGTTAGCACCTTAACACTTTGTCAACTCAAACTTGGTGAAAAATGCAGAAATCTGATTTAGAATCAACATAGAAAAGTGATCAACTGGATTGACCAAAATCTGAGAATCTTCAAATAAGTTCACTTCTAGGTCTATAATGCAGAACAACTTTCAATTATGCCTGACCTTGAACCAAGTGCAAATAGGGAAACCACAAAGTAGGTCACTTAATTCTGAATTCTGCACATTAGTAAAACTTTAATAAATTGGAAATGGAAAGGCCCTAGCAAAGTGAATAACTAGATTGGTAGGAATCTAAAACTCTTCAAATAGGTATATTCTCATGTTTTTAACATAGGGTAAAACTCAATCATGCAGTGCATTCAACTGGATACATCTTGCAAAAGCTCAAAGTAGGCTATTCAGCAATCTGGGTAATCAGAGAAACTGGACAGTTCTAGAGAACCAACTTATAGGGAATCTGAAAAATTATCAAACTGACTTGAAATGGCTTGGGTTCTAAAACATAGACTCTCTGATATACACGTAAGACATTCCCAAAGTAGTGAATTGTGAAACCTCAAAGGGTGCAAGATATTCAATTGCAAACTAGGCATGGTACAACAAAGTGACACTTAGGCGAAAATACAAATTTAAGTGAACACCTCAAAATGACTACTCCCCAAACATGTCAAATTTGAAATTTAGGAGCTGGAACATACAGCATATGTCAAATGAAAGGTATTGAACCCTCTTCACAAGTGGTACATCATGAAAATCATCAGGGTATCTCTTATAAGCACTCCAACTAAGCCTTCTCACAACAGTTTTTCAGGATACTCATTTTGCCTTATTGAAAACTTCAAAATGGTCACTCCAAATTTGTGCCAAATTTGAGAGTACCAACAAAAATATTTTGGCGATTGTGGCAAAGTACTTCTAATTGTGGTAAAGCAACACCAATTGCGGCATGGATCGGTCAATTGTGGCAATCTATGTGCGATTATGGTAAAATGATGGTGATTACAACACTGATCAAATGATTGTGGCACAGAGAAAGAAAACAAACTTGAGAATAGAGACAAAAAAAAAAAATTTGAAACCCTTTCAACAATTGAGGTAAAAAAACCAAACAATTGTAGAAAAATTATGTCATTGCGGTAAAGCACCAACGATTGAAAAATTACACAGATATCGAGAAAAAACATAGAAAATAATTATGCAACTGTATGGTCGTGGCTAAAAAGGTTTGTCTATCATCTGCAAGGGATATTCAGGCTATTTGATTCACGTCAGGTTCACCAAAATATATGGGATGGATGGAAATCTCTAACACTCTCAAATCAACAAGGGGTTAGTAGCACTGATTCACAATGGAGGAAATCGATAAGAAACAAGCTACTAATAATGAAACTACGAATCAATAAAATGTGCAAGAAAATAAGAGGAAAACAAATGAATGCAAACCTAATTTCTTGAAGCTTCTATTGTCTCTCTCTCTACTCCTTCCAAAACATTGTTTGTGAAGCTCAGTATTGGTGTGGACAACGTCTATGACTTGGCAGTGTTGAGAATTTGATATTGAATATGTGTGTGATCGCAAGATGGATTGATTATTGAACCAAATCTAACACAGTAATGGAGCATGTGAGCTTAAAATCTTAGATGTATGATCACAAGAAGGCTTGATGCTTGAACCAATCTGATAGAGTAATAATGCACGTAAGCTTGAAATCCTAGATGTATGATCGCAAGAAGGATTGATGCTTGAACCAATCTAACAGAGTAATGGCGCGCGTAAGCTTGAAATCCTAGATCCTTAAAATGGTTATGAAGAGTTTCTTATATAGGAATTGAGGATGATATGAATAGTCAAGATCAATCGTACAGATAGGGAGATGAACAGTTGAGATCAAAAGGAACTAGAGAAGCCATCTGTAAACTCCACCTCTTGAACTGGGAGAGAGGAGATAGAGGTTGGTTAACTTAAGAGCTAATTATGAGTTACCTTTTTGAACTAAAGAGGTGGGTGGAGTTACCCATGTGAACTGGAGAGATGGGTGGAGTAACCCATGTGATCTGATTAAGGATTATCTCTTTGAACATAATTGATTATTTAATTCATTTATGTAATTAAAGTTTTCAACATGTGAGATAATTGAATTCTCTTTTATTTAGAATTGCTTTATTGAATGAAATTAAATTAATTTAATTGGAACAATTTAATTAGTAAGTTTAAATCTTTCAATTTGAACAATAGGAAATTGACTTTAATTAATTAATTAATGGAGATTAATCAATTAAGGTTAATTAATTGTCATGCCCAAAAGTTGGGCAAAAACACACAAATAAAATATTTTAATAACACACTAAAGAGGATATCTAAACTACCTCAAAGGTAACATGTGTAAGCAAAACGGTGAAAGATAGAAAAAGTAACTAGAAAGTTTCAACTATGAGGAATAGCTCTTAGTACTACGCTATAGGGATCCCTAAACTGGATACTTTGATCGGCATGCAATTTGAGATAGTTGACCAAAAGTCAACCAGAGTTAACCAAAAGTCAACTATACATTGAAATATGTGAAAGAGATATACTAGGTCCCGCTAAGTCTTATGGAAGGCTTAGGCACACAAATCGAGATGGATGACCAGAAAGTCAGCCATAGTTGACCAAAAAGTCAACTGTCTCCAAAAGATGTGAAATTAGAACCCTATAGCCTAGAGAATGCAGGGACTACTTGGTCCAAATATCAGGACAAATGGTCAGGGTTTGACCATGGTTGACCAAAATTCAACCATTCTCGATGTAGGACAACAATGTCAAATATACCCTAAATGGAGCATATTGCAAAGATAAGGGTCTACCAAGTCTTCCTCTTATCAAAGACACTTTGAAACACTATAACTTAATACGAAAGATAATAACAAAATAATTAACATTTTAACGTTATACTAATAAATTAACTAACGATGTTGATTTAGAGTTAATAGTATAGTTATTTTTTAAAGAAGTTTTACTAACATATCTAATGTTTAAATGTTTATATATCTAACTTAAAAATAATATGAGAGCGTTTTAATCTGTAAAATCAAATTTCAAAATCTAATCGTTTAAATAATATTTAAATCACTATTAAATAAAAACCAAAGCTAATCTATAATCATTTCCTTTTAAGTCATTCTAATTTAAATCTAATTTTAGATCATATTTAAATTACCATTTTGAAAGAAAACTAAATCTAAAAATAAATCATATTTAATCTATGATAAAATGAAAACCAGCTTAATTCTTCTTTTAAAACGTATAATCAGTAAATAAGTCTAACTCTTATTTAAATGTAGAATCTAATCTATAATGTATTTAAATCAAGCCTTTATATTAACTATAGTAATAAAACCCTATACTCTCTAAAAAGACTAATTATCTAAAGTGAAATGGGGGTTTCAATTAAAACAAAATCCAAAAATTAATTCCTAACTTATCCTTAACTATCCCCATAAAAACATTTGTAATAGTATGCCTTAGCTTCTATTAATCTTTTTTTGTGCAAAAAAAAGAAGAATCTCTACACACTCTGCCAAGGTTGAAATGCACAGGGTGGCATCCCAGGGTTTTGCCAGATGCAGAGAGCGGAGGGATGAAGAGGAAGGAGGTGGCGACAGTTTGCACAGAGGCAGCGCTATGGAATATAGGGTGGCGGAAATAGTGGCGGTGGTGGAGAGGAGGGCGGGATGGTGACTACAGTGGTGGCAGCACTACCCGTGATAGTGGGAAGGTTGGGGGAAGGGCGCCGGCATTGGCGGTCCCTCCCCACTGTGCAAGCACAGTGGGTAGGCCACCGCCGTACTGCCCGAACCCTATGGGATCCACAGTATGGGAGGGTTTTGACTCACCCAATCTTATTAAATTTTCTTTTCTCTTTTTTTTTTTATATTGCTCACTTTTACTATTCAGCACTCTTCGCTTAAATAAAGAGGCCCTATTTTATTTTCTTATTTAAATTATAGTAACGATTATTTAATGATATAAATGTATTCAAAATTTTAAAAAAAAGGCAGTAACAATAAAATATTATAAATGACTAGTGAAGAAATGTCTGCTCCAAAACAAGGGCTATTTAGAACCCTTAATTTTCCAAAATAATTTCATCATTAGAATCTATAATTTATTCTAATTACAATAGTGGAAGAAGATTTTAATTCTGAGCACTTTTATTTTTTTGAACTAATTTTCAATTTCCTAAGTGTCAAATTCTCTTTGCTACTCAAATATATCAAACACTAAGTAAATTTAACTTTCCATTCACCATTCATTTGATAGAGGATATCTATTCTAAATTCACAAGGACATAAACTTACAAATAATATTTCTACTAAATTATAGGAATCCTCATAATCTTATAATTGTAAGAACAATACTAAGATAAAATTTACTATAGTGACAATAGAGGCTACCTAATAAATTCGAGATTTATTTTCTTCTTTTGGAATATTTAAAAATTAAGTATATCTACATCTTGCTCTAACTATCCAAATGTCCTCCAAGCAATTTAGTAAATTTATAAAATATATAGTCTCAAATCTTCTTTCAAATTTCAATAAGGTAAGATTTATATATTTAAATCTCCATGTTACAAAAAGATTACAAAATAATGAAAGGGTTACAAATCTTCACAAAGGTCCTAATACCATCTTGAAACAATGAAATTACTAAAATATCAAAGGATACAAATGATCATTTTATAATTGTTCCCATCTTCCACATAAGGGTATTATGCATCTTTGCTATCCCTTTAGGAACCTGAAAAAAATGTTGAGGTTGACCATGGAAGATCACCTCCCAACCTAGGCCTTTACAAGGCCACCCCCAAGCTTGTGGATCCAATCTGAAATGAGATACAAATAGGCATACACAACTAGTAGGAAATACAAACAGAAAACTCATACACAAGAAAACTTCCCAACACAAGGGCATACAAGAGGAAGGTCTCCAAGAGGCCTTCCTAAAATAGGGGTAGTGGTATACCTCACAGTAGGAGAAATCCAAGCATCATAAAATAAAATGCAAGCCACACATGGACCTGATATGACCATCTTCACAAGATGTAGTCATGAAATAACCTCCTTATGCCCCCCAGGTGCCCTTAGGCCCTACTTCGAATCATGGGTATCGTGAAACCCCTTGTTTTTCCCTCTACACATGGGAGTCTCTACACTAAAAATGGAATCAGTCCAACTACCCCTTCAAGGTTACTCTACCCTCCCAAGGGTGAGTGTGCCTTGAAGATACCCATTTGAAATCCAATACAAAATAAAGACAACATAAAACAAAACACTAAATTTCAAATAGAAAATAGCTTCAAAAATACATAGGACTCCATTAATGGAGTTTCAAGCTCAAGAACACACATAAACAAAAATAAAATTACTTCTAAGAGATCCAACCTTAATTCAAAGTTAAGGTGGGAAGAGAAATGGTGTTGAGCTATCCTTCCTAAGCTCCTTCTCCAATTGCTCCTTCAAACTGAATTCTGTCTCTAAGGGTAGAGAGTGGGTGAACACTCAACTCATCCTAAATTCTTCCCTAAATAGGAAAACCTCCAACAAGATCAAGGCTTAACCCAAAGGTGAGGTGACCCTAACCAACCCTTAACTACCCACTTGCCTTAACTCTCCATGGGTGGAGTCAAATGAAACTTGGAAGAA